>JAJOOR010025216.1:0-21947 GCA_036250505.1 Solanum acaule | reverse complement strand
CTTAGTCCCTATTTCCCATTAATTAATGTTGAATGTACTTCCGCGACCGATGAAGTGTAATGACAAGTTTGAGAGGCTTGTTTGGGGTTCCTTCGGGTTCCTCATTCGCCATGTCACGTCTAGGCCCTAGGCTTGGGTCGTGACACAGGCTTCACTTTTTAGAGGTTGTGCTACCCAATCTTTTTGTCTCACAGTTTGGTTTAGCTTGTATATTTTAGTGGGTAACTCGATCTTACAGGGTATCGAGTGCCAATTACTCCCCTTATTTCGGGGTGTGACAGGTGGATTTATGGTTAAAGCTTTAAGGACAACAATATCCATGTCTAAAATATTTTTGTATTTTTTGTTTATCCATAAATTGTTTGAAGCACTAATTGTTTGGATATTCTTGTTTATGTTATCTCCTTACTTACAAAGTTGTAATCCCTTTGAAAATTTTAGTACGACATTTCTTGCAGTCATTGATTTAATTTTTGTGTGTATTATCACTATAAACAAAAATCTAATACCCTATATATTGGTACCATTCACACCAGAATTGTACGCATCATATAATATATTATTCTAAAATAGATAAATTATTTTTTAATCAAATGAAAATCACCAGAATGTTTGTCAGTGGTACTTTATATAATCATAACTAAAATAAAATATGTAGTTGGACTAAACAAGATTGAGTTATAATTTATCAATGGCATGAATATTAATGATATTGTTTCAAAATGAAATATCTCATTTTCTTATGTAAGAAAACAAATGACTTACTCTAAACATTTACTATGTCAACTATTATTATAATCTTAGTTCTAAATTCAATTTTATGTATGAACTTAAAAAAATAATTAAATATCAACTAGTATTTAAAAAATACATGAATTTCCAATTGAATTTTGATGAAACCCATAAAAAATTGACGTGTCGGAAACTTCTAAGGTGGACTTCTCATAAATAAATACCATATTTCTTATGACATTTCAATGAAAACTTCATCTAATTTTTTTTGTAGTGTATTATTTTATTTTTTTAGTCATAAAAAAATCACGTTTTAAAGATTTATTTGACCTCAAACTTTTTTTACTCACTTAGGAATTTTTCTAGTGTCCTTTATGTTACCAAATTATTTGTGACTATCAGAAATTCAACAACTTATTCAATTAGTTGCCAATCAATCATCAACATGAAGAGAGACACATAACAAAAGGTTGAAGTAGACCCCGTGTAGCATTAGTTAGATCTTCACTGAAACTACCATTTCGTCCATGTTCGATTAATTGCAACCGCTTTTACAAAAATATTTATGTAAACTAGCGTCGACAATTCCTTCTATTTTCCAAAAGAAGCATGTTTGAGGTGCAAATGTGATAATTATAAATCAAAATGGAAAGCTCTTTTGAGTTCAAAAGTCCATACATTTATGTGCTCAATTATCTTATTGTAGAAAGCCTTGATACGTTTTAGTCTTGTTATGTTGATCATGAAATTAATGTGAATGTATGGCATAGTAGAATGTTTGACATATTGAGTATACATGTGTATGGCTATATATATGATAAATTACTTGTGATTTACATTATTACATGCATTTATATTTTCTTTATGAAATACATATCCTAGGAAATTTTAAAAAGGGCTAGTGAAGCTTACTTTATCATTATGATTTATCATTTTACTCATTGTTTAAATCCTTCTTGAATGCGATCATTGATATCTATGTTGTTTCATCTCTCTACTTGAATCGCCCACTTCTCATGTGGAGTTAACGCGGTGTTATGTTAGCTTTGTTGACATATGAGTTGTCATTAGTTTCATTGTATTAAGTTGTAGTAGATGTTCTATGCCTAGTTTTGGTATAAAATTTGATATATGATTTTCTCTCGAACTTTATACAAATGTTATAATTTTCACCTTTATCGTGTAGCTATTGATGGTATGCTATGCAAAATGTTGAGTTAACAAATTATGGTTTTATTTTTTGGTAAATGTTTAATTGTATGTCTCACTACACACATTTGGAACGCGATAAATAATTTCATATTAAAGTAGTTTTATGTATTAACACTCACAGGTATAAAAATATCTGACATGTAACATAGAAAAATCGTTAGTTTTCTAGGGAGAATTTTTCTACTTTGAGTAAATGAATGAATTCAACAAATATGGAGTGAAATAGTCTTATTATTACCATGATTACCTTTCTTTTGTTGGATCCAATTTTTCGAATTAAAAGGATTGCAATATTCTTTCAATCTTAAATTTTTCTCTTTGCAAGAACAATAAAAGATTTAGGTCTAAATATAACCGGATTATATCCTAATCCCAAACCTCAAACCAATCTTATGATTATTTCAACCAAACAAGGGTTTTTCTACTATTAAGTCAACTCAAAACCTCCCCTGAAGTCAAAACCACATATTCTAAGGGCTAAGAATCTAAATATTAAGTTAGGAGATTTTACTTACCTTTACGGAGGATTTTGATGGGAAACTGATGAAAAGTCCCCTAGGTGGCCTCTACACTTCCCAAAACATGCCTTCATAGAATTGGCAATTTTTAAGAATTTTCTGTATTTATAGTGACTTACCCCGCCATAGAGACCCAATCCCATTATAGCATCACCGCCATAGCGGAAATGCCCCTTTTAGAGGAAATTATTTTTTCTACTTTAGCTTTACGCCGCCTGCTATAGGACCTACATGAGACAAAAACTCAGAATTCCTCCCAAATTAGCATATTTCACACACACCTAAAAACCTTGACTTTCCAAACCTATCCCTTCATGTCAAGTTTGATAATAGGAGTTCTACATGCCTGAATTCACTTACAAAAAGTCCTACATATTCTTTAACATCTTAGTAAAAATGTTAACAAACTCAACTCATATGGATCATCAAATCCTTTCCTCGAATTACCCTAGACTTAATTCATTTTGCTTAGATTTTGTCCAGGTCTAGCCTGGAACTTCAAACTCACTACTCCAGAAGTTTTCTCGCCCAATATATTTCATGATTAGCTCACCTATAACAACAAGAAATTTGTTATGTTGATGGACTAAAGTTGACCGAATTCAAAGCATAGTTCGATCGATATTAGGATTTTGATCCAATTTTTCTATATGTCATTAAGATGGTATTTTAAGGTTACAACTTATTGCTAGAGGTTTGGGATTACTCATAGTATAAAAAAATTGTAATTCTTAGTTTTTAGGGATTAATTATTGATTATAAAAAGATCATTATTGAACAAAGAGGACTCTCTAAGAGTTGCATTTATCAAAGATGTTGTTTGCTTTGTTTTACATTAATGTTCTTTAGTAGTTTAAATTGTAATAGTTATTGTTTACAACTAGTTATGAGTAGCTAAAATCATAACAAGGGCTAATAAACTTAAAGTAGGGATGATAATAGTACCCAGAAATTCATTGCTCAGTTAGACTTCTGAAAATTTCAGAAAGCTACTGAAGTACTGGTTCTACGTCCCATGTACAGACCGTAGAGGGTCCTTCTGTAGGAATGAGTCATACATCGAATCCTAGAAATTGGAAAATGTCAACTCCTAGATGTGTTCCTATGGACCAATAGGAAGGCCCATAGGAAGTTGTACGGACCTTAGGGCAGGGCTCGTAAATGAGATCTAGAATTTGTGAAATTTTTGTATAAACCTAAGTTCTACGGCTGGATTATACGGTCCGTAAAAAACCTACAAACCATAGTTTGTAGGTCCTTCTACGAATCATACTAGCAAATCGTAGAAAATATACTGACTTGTTTGTGTTCACTGACTTGGGTTATATATATGTGTGTTGTCTTATTTTATGTACTAAGTTTTAATTACTTGCTCATATCTCATATATTTGGAGCTGGTTAAGGTCCAACCCATTCTTTATTTTACAAGTAAAATTATATCAGGTGATTCTGAAATTGCTAATTTGAGTAAATATCAATTCTTTAGTGTTGGAAGGGATTTGGATATGATTTAAGGTCACAAGAACCCCCTAGCACAAAGTTGAGTCGAAAGCTTCCTTACTAGTTAAATTTGACATAAAGTTCTACTTAGATCCACTTCAAATGATCATATATCTTAGAACAAAATAAATTAGGTGACTCATAAACTATCACATTGAAGATCTATGAGTCCTCTTTCTAACACCACCAAGTTTGCCTCATTTCGAGTTTAGAGTAATAAGTTATGACCATTTTATTAGAGATTACTGCAACAGAGTTTCCTGAGTCAGTTCCTACAACTCCTTTTTGTAGGGACGTCAAAATTTCGATGACCCGTACAGCCAACTTGTCAAAAATGTTAAAGACTGTGATTTTTTGGTCCAATTCCTACGGATCCATTCTACGGGCCGTAGGAAATTCTATAGGCCGTAGATTGGACCCGTAGAATGGACTTTTGAGCCAGAAAATTGTATATTTTCTAAGGGTTGGATCTACGAGTCATAGATTGGACCCATAGAATGAAATTTTGAGCCTTAAAATTCAATATACATTCTATGGATGGTATCTATGGTCCGTAGATTAAACCAGGAACAGTAGATGGGCCTATTGAAAGTCTTCGTCAGTTTTAAAGAGGGGTAGTTTAGTCTTTTTCCACCCCTTATAATCTTAAACCATGAAGCTTTTACATCTATTTAAGGATTTAAACAGTGTTAATTAATCCTTTTACGTTCATTAACACTTCCAAGTCTTAGAGCAAGGATCCAAGAGGAGAAAGCTAGGGTTTTGAGCGTTCTTCTAGTTTTCACCAATTTTGCCAAGAACTTTGTTCTTCCAAGTATGTAAGACTACTCATAGTGATGGACTAAGTTCGTCCTCACATCCTAAGTCTAAATTCATTCATTTAAAGATCATGTTTAGAATTTTATTTGTAGTATCTTGAAATCCAAATTTAGTTGTGTTTCTTGTTCTGAATTCCAATTCCTTAATCATTGAGATTGATTTCTATTATGCATATTGAATTCTAAGTTGTTGTTCATGTTTCATATCACATGAACCCTACCTGCTTATAAAGGTTATGTTTATGGATATTATTAGATGAGATTTATTATACATTGATTCCAGACTTGATAGGTAAGTCCATAAATATACATTTAAATGCATGCTTGAAAAAGAGTTTCCAAAGAAAGAATCAAATGATTTCATATGTACTATTTGTCAATAAGAAAGAGAAAGAGTACTTTATTTTTTCTCAGTAGAAGTTCAGTAAAGTAAAGTAAAGAAATAGTCCCTTTCTCTGTAAAGGGTGATTGAGAAAACATGATATAATTTGTTTTGGGAGTAGTATCGAGCACTGAATTGGTTAAGAGTCTACTTTTATGTCACAACCCGAGAGCACCCCCTAGTCGTAACGCGGCGTACTTGACCCCAAAGGGGTCGCATACAAGCCCTTAGCATTATCATATCATAAGATCGTAGAAAAGTAGGGAGAATTTAAAACTTTCTTTAAAGCATCATACCAAAAACATTTCATAAAAGCGGAAGTCTTTCTAACATCTTTGTCTCAAACCATCTATTAATAACATGAATAATAGTCTTGGGACGTAGCCCACATAAAGTCTAAAACATAAGAAAAGACATAAATGAAACATAAGGGGTTTGTCCTCGAAGCTATGAGGACTCACCAATCTTCAATCTTCTTGAACTTAGGAACCTAGCCTCCAAGCAACTCAATCTCCCAACACCCTACATTTGATTATAATGTAGGCAATATGCGTTAGTACAAATTATACCAAGTATGGAAGCTAACATACCAACATAAACTTCTCAAAGTGGTTAGTCAACATAAGACATGATCATAAGAGATAATAACATAGCCATAAGTGTAATCTCCAACATAAGAAACGTATGAACATAAGTCGACATAGGACATAATAAATGAGCATAGGAGATATATCACAATCACAATAAGCCAATTCTTTATCATAAGCATCATATAAGCATTATTGACGATTAGTCATCTATGCCATAATAGTAACATTCTCAAGTAACCTAAAAAGCATACAAGTGCAAAGCAAGAATAGCATCCCATAATACTACCCAAGCCATGTATCCCTTCTTGGTCATCCTAATCATGGTCTATATACATGGCCTAATTCTCTAGGCTTCTCTACCATAAGGGTACCATACTTCTAGGTAACCTCAAAGCACACTTGTGCAATGCATGAAAAGCATCCCATAATACCTTTCACACTAATCATGACCTTGAAGCCATCCTAGTCATATTCACCCTACTTTGGCCTCATTATTAACGTAACTTCTCATAACTAAGGGAATCTCTCACCTTTAGTCAACTATAGCAAGGAAGGCAACTGTGGCACAATCCCATCTTAACTCACTCTACTTAGTAACCCTAAGCCATACTTGTGCAATGCAATCATAGCATCCCATAATACTACACATGCTAAGTATTACTTTTAGGTCCTCTTTCTAGTACTTCTAAGTTTGGAACCTAGTTCCACTTTTTATCTTTAGAATACTACGAGGTACTCTCTTAAGCACATCTTAGTTCGTTTATAACTTGAACCCTATGAGAGACCACTTTTAGTATGTCTAAGTTCATTACTAGCATGGATACTATGAGATACTTAAGTATGTCTAGCTCCCTTATACTTTGAACTCTATGAGATACTCTATAAAGCATGTCTAAGTTCCTTCACTTCATGGACCCTATGAGAGGCCGGCTTAAGCAAGTCTAAGTCCATCTACACTTTTGAACACTATGAATTACTTCATTAAGTAGGTCTTAGTTCCTTATGCTTTGAACACTATGAGATGCTTCTCAAGCATATCTTACTTCATTGGATATGGGGATTTCTACTAGGAACCTTGACTCAACTACGTGAAGGATCCCATCTCATGAGACCTAACTATGGGAAAACCACACTCCACTACGTAAGAGTTCCCCCTTGTTCTTGTATAGTCCTCACATCAACTAGGTGTGGTTCTCCTTTCTACCTGGAGCTCGGACCCTTTCTTGTGTGACACTCTATCTCATTGTCAATATCCACTTGGAGCCAAGCATACACCCCAAGGTTTACTTGTTAAGCCTTTCTTAACATTCATCTTTCATGGAAGGATGTCCTTGACAATCCATCCATGCTCAAGTGATTCTATCACTTCATACTTTCAAGCATTCATAAATTAGATTAGGTGAGTATAGGCTTTTCACCATAAACCCACCCATTAGATTCTATTCATCACATTGACTTTACTCTCAAGCCCTAGTGGTTCAACATCATGACTACAAGCCTTCATCTCAAAGCTTGACTTCATTATATCCTTAATCATATATAGATTACAAGAAATTCAAGTAATAGGATTCTTCTTAAGCAATTCTCATCACATTCCTCATTACTAGGTGATTCTAGCCATAATTCATCATAAAGCTTCAATTCAAACTTTACAAGACAAGATCAATCATATTCAATTAGTCAAAGTTCAATTCATGATTATGTGTTCCTAACCTTGAACAATTCCTACTCATGACATTGATACAAAAAGGTCACTCATGAACCTTCAAATTGCCCTTTCATGGCATCAACCCACAAATCGTGAAACTCATTAAGAAAACTAGGTTTAACCATTGAAACCACATAATTTCATCATAGTATCACAATTAAATGCCAAATTATCCATAAAATGGTATTATCCAACACTTTGGAATTATACCCAACTATACCCACACATTGGAAATAACCCTAGCTTAGATTGGGGTTCTTCTTCACAAATTAGGGGAAATCTTAGGGGACTCTATTGGTGGAAGAACCCACAGATGAAAAAATAAACATACCTTAATTCAAAGCCCTACTAAGCTTGATTCAATTGATTATTCGACCTAGCCTCCTTCTCTTCTTCTCCTTCTTCTTCTTCTTCTTCTTCTTCTTAGATTTTCTAGAGAAAGGATTATTTGAGAAAGAAGGGATTTGTGGTTTTGATTCTAAATGAGTTAAAAGGGTGTTAAAAGACTTATAAAATATATTAATAGGTGTATAAGACCCATACAAAATGACCCCTTAATTTATCTATACGTTTGTGAATTTACGACTTTGGCCTTCACTAGGCAGCCTTGGTACTAGACACCACGCCCCTCTCTACGGACCGTCAAGGGGACCACAGCCCGTGAAAGTGCCCATGGTCCCTTTGAACAGTGTACTACTTCACCTCCCCAAGCTCACAATTCACTAAGGAAAGACCACGAGCCTTCCCACAAGTCGTGGTCTTGACCACGGTTCTTAAAGTGGTCCGTGGTTCCTTAGGCAGTAGCTAGGATTCTTGGACCATGCCTAGATGAGTCTAAGGGAACTTCACGGACCCTTTCACGGTTCGTGGTCATCACCATTGGCCGTGAAAGTGGCAGTGGTCCCTGGGCAGTGTGTTGCCAAGGTTGGGCAGCCTTGGCCCTTTGGCTTAGGCTTGCCCTTTTTCCTTGGCACATGCCTTTCCAAAACTTAACCAATACTCTAAAAGGTCTTCTAATCTACGAGGTCTAACATGTACTCTAACGTTCAACCACTAACCCCTCATTCTAAACATTAAAAGTCTCATCTACCACTCTAATCTTCAATAACACACTCTAGAACCCTAACTATTTGCTCTAGTTTAGTCTACTAATTTCCGGGGCATTACAATATCTCTCCCTTGGGAACATTCATCCTCGAATGACCTTTATAAACACTTCTTAAAGAAAATGACTCTAGATTAGCAGCCCATCATGCATGTACTACACCAACATGATCACAACCAACCAAGGCAACTTCAATTCCAAGTTAATCATACCTAATGCAACTCAAGGAAGTAGGAACTACATCTACCAACTCAAAATGCATGAAAAAGACATACTTACTCCTTTCCAAGGAGGAACTAACATCTCCTAGCTACAACATGCTCAACATAAAACTCATGGAGCCTAAAATGCACATCGAATCAAAGATGCTACAACAAGAGGCAACACAATGCAATTAGATCAATTCTAACAAGGCCTACACACCTTCATAAACATACATACAAAGAAATCATGGCAACACATAATCATGTAAAGACATTATGGAATAGGCACACTATCTCCCCCTTGGGAGTAAGCCCACACATTGCTTTTCTAAACATCAATCATAACAAGGACAACATCTAGTCCAACATAACAAATCACAAAAGACAAGAAATCTGGAAATTTTCTAAAACATGAAAGAAGCACATACCGGAAGGGAAATGAGGAGATCACTCTTGATCTTCTCTAGATTAGAGAGCATAAAACCTATTCTTCTTTTGAGTACCCTCATCCGGATCACTAGAGGCAACTTTCTTATCCTCCCTTCCCTTAGCCTTAAGAACCAGGCAATCTCTCACTTTGTGCCCATCCTTTCCACACCCATAGCAACCATCCATACTGGCTAGGCACTTACCATAATGACTCCTCCCACACTTGGAGCAAGTAGGCTTGGAAGAATCTTGGCCGGAGTACCTTGGTTTAGTCCTAGGCCTATTTTGTCCATCAGACTTAGCATTAGAAAAGTTCGCATCATTGGTCCTAGCCCTCTTTACCTCCCTATTCACTTTCTTGAGCTTTTGCTCCTCAATTTGTTCGGCATGAACCTTAAGACATGAAATGTTCATACTAGGGATAAGCATTGCCGAACGACACTCGTTCTCTACTAATTCGAACAGTCCCATCACAAACTTATTCATTCTAGCCCTTGAGTCCGCCACTAGAGTTGGGGCATACTTGGATAGTTGGGTGAACCTAAGAGCATACTCTTTTACACTCATACCTCCTTGACGGAGGTTGATTAATTCTTGCATCTTCCGTTCCCTCAATTCTAGGGGAAAGAACCTATCAAGAAATGCTTCTTTGAACCCTTCCCACACTATTGGGCCCGCTCCTAATGGCCTATTATCTTTCCATTATTCATACCAAATTTGAGCTACATCCCTCAATTGATAGGCGGCTAACTCTGCCTTCTCTATCGTAGTCAAACCCATGATGGCAAGCACCTTATACACCTCATCTATGAAACCTTGAGGGTCTTCCTCCACCTTGGAGCCATAAAACTCCAGAGGGTTCATCCTCAAAAACTCTCTCACCCTCGAAGCAACTATATTCATATTATTAGCCGGGGCTACTACTTCCCTACTAACTTGGGCCGTAACGGCTTGAGTCAATATTTGGAGAGTCGCCCTTATCTCCACGTTAGTCATAGCTCTTTCATCAATAGGGACTTGAGGAGGAGCTTGTGGAGGAACTTGAAGAGGAACCTCTTGCCCATCATCATCTTCCTCAACCCTCCTAGCATTAGCCCTAGTATTAGCCATACCCTGAAACAACCAAAGGCACGGATTAGAAGAAGGGCCTACTAAAGCCAAACTCTATGGCACAACTAAGAGAATGAAGAAGAGAGATTTTTCCTAAGCATCCCATAGCCTCCTATTCATATATGTGTCGCGACTCACACCGATGAATAAGACTCTACTAGACGTGGTTTGAGACATCCTAAAATTTATCCCAAAACCTTATGCTCAGATACCAAGTTTGTCACGACCCGAGAGCACCCCTAGTCATAACACGGCATACTTGACCCCGAAGAGATCGCATACAAGACCTTAGTATTATCATATCATAAGATCGTAGAAAAGTAGGGAGAATTCAAAACTTTCTTTAAAGCATAATACCAAAAACATTTCATAAAAGCGGAAGTCTATCTAACATCTTTGTCTCAAACCACTATGAATAACATGAATAAAAGTCTTGGGACATAGCCCACATAAAGTCTAAAACATAAGAAAAGACATAAATGAAACATAAGGGGTTTGTCCTCGAAGCTATGAGGACTCACCAATCTTTAATCTTCTTGAACTTAGGAATCTAGCCTCCAAGCAACTCAATCTCCCAACACCCTATATTTGATTATAATGTAGGCAATATTCGTTAGTACAAAATGTACCAAGTATGGAAGCTAACATACCAACATAAACATCTCATAGTGGTTAGTCAACTTAAGACATGATCATAAGAGATAATAACATAGTCATAAGCGTAATCTCCAACATAAGCAACGTATGAACATAAGTCGACATAAGACATAATAACGAGCATAGGAGATATATCACAATCACAATAAGCCAATTCCTCATCATAAGCATCATATAAGCATTATTGACTATTAGTCATCTATGCCATAATAGTACCATTCTCAAGCAACCTCAAAAGAATACAAGTGCAAAGCAAGAATAACATCCCATAATACTACCCAAGCCATGTATCCCTTCTTGGTCATCCTAATCATGGTCTATATACATGGTCTAATTCTCTAGGCTTCTCTACCATAAGGGTACCATACTTCTAGGTAACCTCAAAGCACACTTGTGCAATGCATGAAAAGCATCCCATAATACCTTTCACACTAAGCATGACCTCTAAGCCATCCTAGTCATATTCACCCTACTTTGGTCTCATTATTAACTTAACTTCTCATAACTAAGGGAATCTCTCACCTTTAGTCAACTATAGCAAGGAAGGCAACTGTGGCACAATCCCATCTTAACTAACTCTACTTAGTAACACTAAGCCATACTTGTGCAATGCAATCATAGCATCCCATATTACTACACATGCTAAGTATTACTCTTAGATCCTCTTTCTAGTACTTCTAAGTTTGGAGCCTAGTTCCAGTTTTTATGTTTAGAGCACTACGAGGTACTCTCTTAAGCACATCTTAGTTCATTTATAACTTGAACCCTATGAGATACCACTTTTAGTATGTCTAAGTTCATTACTAGCATGGATACTATGAGATACTTACTTAAGTATGTCTAACTCCCTTATACTTTGAACTTTATGAGATACTCTATAAAGTATGTCTAAGTTCCTTCACTTCATGGACCCTATGAGATGCTAGCTTAAGTAAGTCTAAGTCCATCTACACTCTAGAACACTATGAGTTACTTCATTAAGTAAGTCTTAGTTCGTTATGCTTTGAACACTATGAGATGCTTCTCAAGCATGTCTTAGTTCATTGGATATGGAGATTTCTAGTAGGAACCTTGTTTCAACTACGTGAAGATCCCATCTCATGAAACCTAACTATGGGAACACCCACACTCTACTACGTAAGAGTTCCCCCATGTTCTTGGATAGTCCTCACATCAACTAGGTGTGGTTCTCCTTTCTACTTGGAACCCGGACCCTTTCTTGTGTGACACTCCATCTCATTGTCAATATCCACTTGGAACCAAGCATACACCCCAAGGTTTACTTGTTAAGCCTTGCTTAACATTCATCTGTCATGGAAGGATATCCTTAACAATCCATCCATGCTTAAGTGATTCTATCACTTCATACTTTCAAGCATTCATAAAGTAGATTAGGTGAGTATAGGCCTACACCATAAACCCACCCATTAGATTCTATTCATCACATTGACTCTACTCTCAAGCCCTAGTGATTCAACATTCATGACTACAGGCCTTCATCTCAAAGCTTTACTTCATTCTATCCTTAATCATATCTATATTACAACACATTCAAGTAATAGGCTTCTTCTTAAGCAATTCTCATCACATTCCTCATTACTAGATGACTCTAGCCATAATTCATCTTAAAGGTTCATTTCCAACTTTACAAGACAAGATCAATCATATTCAATTAGTCTAAGTTCAATTCATGATTATGTGTTGCTAACGTTGAACAATTCCTACTCATGACATTGATACCAAAAGGTCACTCATGAACCTTTTAATTGCCCTTTAATGGCATCAATCCACAAATCGTGCAACTCATTAAGAAAACTAGGGTTAACCATTGAAACCACATAATTTCATCATAGTATCACAATTATATGCCAAACTAGCTATAAACAAGTATTATTTAACACTTTGGAATCATACCCAACTATACCCACATATTGGAAATAACCCTAGCTTAGATTGGGGTTCTTCTTCACAAATTAAGGGAAATCTTAGGGGACTCTATGGGTAGAAGAACCCGTAGATGAAAAGCTAAAAATACCTTAATTAAAATCCCTACTAATCTTGCTTCAATTGAAGATTCAACCTAGCCTCCTTCTCTTCTTCTCCTCCTTCTTCTTCTTCTTCTTCTTCTTCTTCTTCTTAGGTTTTCTAGAGGGATTATATGAGAGAGAAGGGATTTGGGTTTTTGATTCTAAATGACCTAAAAAGGTGTTAAAAGACTTATAAAATATATTAATAGGTGTATAAGACCCATATCAAACGAACCAATAATTTATCTACACGTTTGGGAATTTACGACTTTCGCCCTCACTAGGCTGCCTTGGTGCCAGGCACCATTCCCCTCTCTATGGACCGTCAAGGGGACCACGGCCCATGAAGGTGCCCGTGGTCCCTTGACCAGTGTACCACCTCACCTCCCCAAGATCACAATGCACTAAGGAAAGACCACGGGCCTTCCCACGAGCCGTGGTCTTGACCAAGGTTCGTGAAGTGGTCTGCGGTTCCTTAGGCAGTAGCTAGGCTTTTTGGACCATGCCTAGATGAGCCTAAGGGAACTTCACAGATCCTTTCACGGTCCGTGGTCATCACCACTGGCCATGAAAGTGGCAGTGGTCCTTGGTCAGTGTGTTGCCAAGGTTGGGCAGCCTTTGTCCTTTGGCTTAGGCTTGCCCTTTTTCCTTGGCACATGCCTTTCCAAAACATAACCAATACTTTAAAAGGTCTTCTAATCTATGAGGTCTAACACGTACCCTAGTGTTCAACCACTAACCCCTCATTCTAAACATGAAAAGTCTCATTTACGACTCTAATCTTCAATAACACACTCCAGAACCCTAACTCTTGGCTCTAGTTTAGTCTACTAATTTATGGGGCATTACATTTTAACTCAATGTCCCATAAAACTACGTAGCTAGCTTAGGATATGATCACACCGATTTGTGGTGTGAATCCTCACTGCCTCTGAGAAGGCCTATTAGATGGATCTTGTTACGACCTGAGTCTACACCCTGGACGTGGCCGACACTCGAGAATCATTGCTGGTCCCCAAGCGAACCCTCATCCTAATTGACTACAAGGGGAAGACTAACTCAAGCACATAAAAGCTTAAAAGCTGAATCAAATTCAATAAATCAAATACTCAATCTTTAAAATGATTTGAAACCATACTCAATAGATAACTTAGAATTTGTGAAAAAACCTCAAGGAAGATACATACTGAAAACTGCTCAACTTTGTCTATCTATGAAGCCTCTACTATTACAGAAGGATATCGGGATAAGACCCACGACATCTCAAAACTACTAACTATAAGATAAAGGTGAAGTACTCCGGAATATAAGATGACTCACCAAAGCTGACTGGAATATCACATGACCTCAATGAAATTCCTGTTGATGATCCTGAATACCTGTATCTATATCATGAAACGATGTAGGGCAAATGGCTCTATACATGGAATGTACGAGCATGTAAGGGGGATTCTAAAGCAGAAACATAAGCTTGAACTGATGGAAAAGAAACATACTTACCTCTTCTTAACTCACTCAACTCAACTCAATGAAACATAGTTCAACTCAACTTAGAGAAAATAGGACTCAACTCAATTATAAGATACTCAACTCAGTGAAACATAGTTTAACTCAACAATAAGATACTCAACTCAAGATAAAGAAACAATAAAAGATGCAATAATTGGAAAGCTTTTAAAACAGCAGATAACAACTCAATGTATTGAAGAATACAAAATTCATCTAACAACAACGAATGGTTCAAGTCTTAACTCAAAAAAATTCTGGGGTGTTACAATATCTCCCCCTTGGGATCATTCATCCTCGAATGACGGCTAGACTGGGTATGGTACGGGGTTACTCTTTTCATCTCTGACATACTAACTAGAATTTGCCCGCATTACTATTTGGAACCAATTAAAGGCTCTCATATAGTTATTCCTCATAGCCAAAACCTCATTCTCTTCTTCCTCCTCATTTATATCCTTAGACAGAATTATCACACCATCATTATCACGATAGGATCATTAACCTTCTCTTACTAACATTATTTTGTTACTAATAAGACCTCTGAAAAGATATCTCCCATACTTTTTGGAGCTCATGACTATCTTATTCTCGAACACTTGACTTGACTTCTCATCTTGTCATCTCCCCCTTAGGTCTAAAGCTGACACTTGAAGGCTATGGACCTATTCAAACATCTCTAGCTAGTCTACATACTTTTTTACTCTAACACTCAAGAGAAGCTTATCTCATGACTACCGAACTCTCTATAAGTAAGTACTAAGACTTCTTTCTAAGGTGTTTCTGTTAACCTCTTATGATTACATACCCTCTCGGTACACCTTGTAATGCTCTTTTTACTCTTGTGACTTAGCCACACTTCACTGCCCTTATCATGAGGTTTAGGGTATCCCACTTGTACCACTCATATTTATTGCAACAAATCACCTCAATTCCTCACCTACTCTTTGTCAAGTCGTCTAGATCAAATCTCAAGACTAACATCATCACCCTGATGTTACCATCTTTTTAATCAAGACATTCATCTCAAATTCAAACTTAATGTTTATTACTAAACCCGAATATCAATATGATTGCTCGCTTACTATACTAACTTACAACTACTATATATCAATTTAGAAGCACTCGTCCATTAGGACCTTATGAAAAGTAGTCAATCCTTACCTCTTAGTCTCCATACTCAAAAATTACCATCATATTCGACTTCTCAACATAAGTACTACTTACTCACTTACTGCGCATTATCTCTCAAATAGTTCTATCATCCTATGAATACCATGGGGTTTCCCCCTTCAAAATTCATAAACCTAGCTTAGGTCTATCAGCTCATGAATACTCATGCTCTTCTATTCAACACTTACACTTGGTCATTACTTACACAATGACACTTCAACACAAACTCCTTTTCTAGCTACAACACACTCAACCTCCTATGATGGAATCTTCACAACTCATCACTTCTTAGTCTACCCATAAGGGAAAACTCTTCATTAATAACTTACTAGGTGCATGACTATAGTAACATAGCTTGTCGAAACACCATATCTCTTACTTAGATTACTTAATCTCTGCATACTTTCCTCTAACTCTGGGCAGTTTCACTACTGTTGCTCATGATCTTGTTAATCACTCTACCTTTACGGGTGAAAATATTACCAAAGCTCTAAACATACCATTCTCTTAAATGTCTCAGCTGAATAAGGTTTAGGGAAGAGTGTACAACTCGCTTTTAGCTCAAACGTATGATTCATATGAACATGACTGCATTCCTCAGAAACTCAACAGTTAACTCACTCATGGGTTTCTCTCAAGCCCCTCTAGAGTCTTATGACTTCCTCAAGACTTTTCCTAAGAGTAGCCCATCGATAAAGGACTGACTTTTCTTTTCAACAACCTCTAGTATGATGGGTAGTCGAATGAATCTAAGAAATGCACAAGTATGAATAAATCTCTATGACATAGCTCTATTGCACAATTAAGAGTTTGAAAGAATTGAGATAGTTACTAAATGTTTCAGCCTCCTAATTATAGATGTGGCGTGCTTCACACAGATAACTAGGACTCTACAAACACGGCTTCATAGACACCCAAGGACTCTTGAACTCTGTGCTCTGATACCAAGTTTTTCATGACCCGAGTCTACACCCTAGACATGGCCAGCACTTGAGAGACATTATTGGTCCCTAAGCGAACCCTCATCCTGGCTGACTACAAGCGGAAGACTAACTCAAGCATACTCAAGAATGCAAAAGCTTAAAAACTGAATTAAATTCAATAACTCAAGTACTCAATCTTTAAAATAATTTGAAACCATACTCAATAGATAACTTAGAGTTTGTACAAACAACTCAAGGAAGATACATACTGAAAACTACTCAACTTTATCTATCTATGAAGCCTCTACTATTACAAAAGGATATCGGGACAAGATCCACGACATCTCAACATTACAAACTGTAAGATAAAGATGAATTCCTCCAGAATATAAGATGGCTTACCAAAGCTGAATGGAATATTACATGACCTCAACGAAATGCCTGTTGATGATCCTGAATACCTGTATTTGCACCATGAAATGATGCAAGTCAAATGGCTCAGTACATGGAATGTACGAGCAGGTAAGGGGAATTCTAAAGCATAAACATAAGCTTGAACTGATGGAAAAGAAACATACTTACCTCTTCTCAACTCACTCAACTCAACTCAATGAAACATAGTTCAACTCAACTCAGAGAAAATAGGGCTTAATTCAATAGTAAGATACTCAACTCAGTGAAACATAGTTCAACTCAACAATAAGATACTCAACTTTGGATACTCAACTCAAGATAAAGCAACAATAAAAGGTGCGATAATTGGAAAGCTTTTAAAACACCAGATAACAACTCAATGTATTGAAGAATACAATAATAACTCAGCTTGTATATAAAAATACAATATAACTCTGTGGGAGATTCTCTAATCGACAACAATCACTATGAGCTATGTGATGATACAACGTCTAGCCCACGCTGCTAGAACTGTCCTATTCTTTACCGGGGTATAGAACCTAATACTAAGTGGATCCACTAGTCTATGCTAGAAAGCATTAAGGAACCATCTAAAATGTATAACCCTTTTTACCCACGTTGCCTACATGGTTTATGGGGGCTGTGAGTTGAACTCTCCCCCATATCGGTGCTCAATAATAATACCTAAAAATATAACTAGCTTATATGTTTAAAAACATAACTCAATCTGTGTTTTAAGATTATTACCCAAAAATCTTTCTCTTAAAAGAGATTGTACTCAAACTGCTCAAAACTCTTTTGGAAATCTCAGTTTCCTCTCATCTTAAATGTAAAAAAACATTTACTCTTGGGAATATTTAGTTCCCATATATCATTTTAAAGAAAATGAACTCAGCTCTACTCTTCCTCAACTCAGTGCTCAAGTCTTTAAAACAAGTTTTAAAACACTTTGTAAAAAGATTTCTTAAAATAGAGTTCATGCCGAATTATGGACGTGAACGACTCAATTCAAGGTTTTCAATAACCATGCATAGAACTCAATACTTGGAACTCACCAACTCCAGAACTCAAGGATTCAATGATACTTTTCATCTCAAGAATGCTCGACTCATAGGGTTCATACAAAATTATAGGCATGAACTACTCAACTCAATGACCTTCATGGGTAACATGTAGTTGCCCCATGATTAGGAATATAATCCCAAAATGATTAGGAACTCAATACTCAAGACTTAGAACTTGAAGATAACCCTCCTCTAAAAGATACTCAATTTATGGAGTTCATGCAGAATTATGGGCATGAAGACTCAACTCAATGGTCTACATATCAATATGGAACTCATGTATACGAATCTTCTCATTCTCATACTTACTTCTTCAAAGTTTAGCTCAAATCGATAGTTGATCTCAAAGGATTCACAATTGAACTTAAAGACTTTCTTGAACTCTACTTTTTAACTCTTTCTTGAATTTGAATAATGAATTCAAGAGTTATGATTCATGATATGAAGGATCTCGATGATACTGTAGACTCATGAATACATTCTACTCACTCTCATGCTCACTTACTTGAGTCTTGAAACAAGTTATTAGAAATCGTAGAAGACTCCTCAAAAGACTCTAAGGGACTTTCTCAAAAGACTCAGAAGAACTCTCAAGACTTGACTCTTAACTTCACCTTGAATTTGAATTATGAATTCAAGGTTATGATCATGTTATGAATGATTTCTAGGTGTTTAGAAGTAGTTAGAGTAGTTAGAATCAATAAGGAGTGAAGGTACACTTTAAGAGAACTTAGACGGGCTAAACGACGAAAAAATGGTGGGGGCAGGCAACCTTGGCGCACTGTTGGCGTGGGGAGCCTGCCCCTAAAGTACAGAAACTTGTTTGTGGTGCACTGCTGGGGCACCGCCCCATCCCCCTTAGGTGCATCTGGGGCGCGCCGCTCCAGCCCTCCACCAAAACTTTCTGACTAATTTTCTTATTCGATTTTAGCTCTAATTCGCCTAGAATCGAATGGTTTCTTCCCAACTTACTTAGATTCAAATGCCTAACATAATTACACGAAAATATACTCAAAAACGACTCTCAAACTCCTAACTTTCATCTCAAGAATTTATCAAAATCCCAACAAAACAAGATTTAGGATGAAACTTCTAGAACACTTGTTAAGAACATAAATTGTTCAATATTTATGGATAGATTCGCAAAAGAAACTCATGATTGGCGTGTGGGTGAACGAACCCAACACTATAGAAGCTTACATACTGTCATACCCCTTATTTTTGCTCAAAATTAAATGTATGTTTTGAAAGAAAGATTTTTCCAATTAAAGTGATTATTTTGTTATTCAGAGTCGCCACTTGGAATTGAGTTTTGCTGTTCCAAGTCACCTTATTAAATCCCTAATCAAAAGGAAATTTGACTCTATTTTTATTGATCTGCGAACTAGAAATTCGGGTAAGGAATTTTGTTGACCGAGGGGAAAGTGTTAGGCACCCCTCGAGTCCCGTGGTTCTAGCACGGTTGCTTTATTGACTATATATATGACTTAAATTAATTTTTGATATTATATGGTTAGCTTAATAATAAAAATGTTATTTACCCTCATCCTATGATTTATTTTAAACCTATTTAAAACTGTCTTATTTATTTTAAATCTATTTAAAATTGTCCTATTTTTTCGGTGTGTGTCCATTAATTTGAAACATGAAACATCCGTATTTTCTTTTTCCTTTTTTTTTTTTACTTTTCTGCTTGTATTTGTATTTTTTTTAATGTTATTATGGGTAGAGTATATATTGGTATCTAGTTGCTAGGAATTAAAATTTGTGTGGGAAAGAGATTTTTAGAGTTCAAGTTAATTTAGGATTGTATTTTTCTTTTAGATTTAAAATAGGAGTTAAAATTTTAAGTTTAGGATTTATTTTTATTTTTTTAGCTACACGTTTTTCTTCTTTGTTTTTTTTTTTTAACGTTCTATTGCTCTTCTTCTTCTTCTTCTTTTAATTTATTTTTTAATCATTTTTTTTTATCTTACGTTTTGTTCCCTTTTCTTATCTTTTCTTATTTCTCTTTTTTTTCATATGTATTTTTTGTTAACATTATGTTCCTTTATTTATTTTTTGTTCTTCTTACTTTTTGGTTTAAATTTTTTTGTTTCTGTTACGCTCTAATTTTTTATTATTCTTTTCTGTTTGCGTTTGTTCTGTTTTTTATTATTTATTTTCTTATGCTTTCTCATTTTTCTTTTAAATTAGGTTTCCTAAGTATTCATTATTTATTTTTTTATTATAAATCTCTAAATAATATTCATATATCCTCTTAATTATATACCTTAATAATTTGAATTAAAGCGATAATCATCTGAACGCTTATTCTAAAGGCAAACTATTTTTTATCAAAATAATATATTAAGAAAAAGACAAAAACACATTCCACATAGGTTTTCTAAATCACTAATCATTTAAACTTCAGTTTATATCCTAATCTAACAAGTCTACAAATAATTTCAACAAAAATTTCTTAAGTGAAAACTAAGCTCCAAGAAACATTAACTATTCAAAATTAACTATCACGAAACCAATTTCAATATTAATTGCATCTAAAGAGCATAAGACAATAATAAAAAAAATGTATGATACATCTTTTATTTTTATATTATTTTTTAAGCAAGAAACGTCTTATGTTCCATTTTCCTAATTATTCGTAAATTCTCAAAAATAATCACAACATGCATCATAGATTGATATTACATAATAATAACATGTGATTCAAAGAACTTCATATTATTGGAATCGAGTTTTCGTACAAGTATTCTATTTAAATCATGCGAGAATTTAGAGTTACCTCACTGCGAAAATTGATACCACAAAAACAACTGCTACAATCTACTGATTTTCAAAGTTAATAGCTAATATTAACTTTAAAGAGTCATGAATCTGAAACCTTGAGTGAAACCTCGAACGCTGACTTAATTCTCAAAATAAAAATTCACTTTTGTTATCTTTTCTCTCTCTGTTTTATTTTCTCTCATTTCTTTTGTCTATCTCTGTATGTTTTTCTTTTCTGAGTGTGTGTTTTTATAATAGTTTTGGGTGTGAGTCTGGTGCTAATTAAAAGGAACGCGATGGAGTGGGAATAGGATTTAATTTAAAATTTAGTTGAGAATTTTAATTCAATTATTTCTATACTTTAAAGTATATATAAGATTATAGTTTCATAGTTTTTTATCATTTCATCATGCATGTATGTAGTCATGTTCTTTATCATGTAGGTTTTTTATTTCCAATTATTCCTTCCTATCATATTCATAATTGATTAAATTCATATTAGTCCATTATGAACTAGATTATCTGTTTATCATGTTCTTCTGTCACTACTCCCTGAACTACCAAAGGCATTAATAAACACCGAAGAAACGACAGAAAAGGAAATAATCATTGGAGGAGTACCAATAGTAATAAAATTTAAAATATATCAAGGAGATAAAAATATTACTTTAGGAATAAAATGGTTAGAACAAGTAAAACCATAATTTAGAAGACAAACAGTTAACAATAAATTATGAAAATAAAAGAGTAATAATCAAAAGAACTTTAGTATGATAAAAATATGAAAATATATATACTTGCAAAGATAATAATAAAGGGATATTACAACAGATATTATACACCAATGATA
This sequence comes from Solanum acaule, assembly GCA_036250505.1. Taxonomy (NCBI): domain Eukaryota; kingdom Viridiplantae; phylum Streptophyta; class Magnoliopsida; order Solanales; family Solanaceae; genus Solanum; species Solanum acaule. Next base: position 257 of record JAJOOR010025216.1, on the reverse strand, counting down.
GATACAGGAGCAGAAGCTAATATATGTAAATACAATTGTTTACTAGAAGATAAAAACACCGATAGTAGTAACAGGATTTAATAATGAAGGAAGCATGATCACATATAAGGCAAAAAATATAAAAATACAAATATGGGATAAGATATTAACTATAGAGAATTTTAGGGTTGAGATAAAGGAAGAAAAATAAAATAAATGAATAAGTAATAATAATAAAACAAACAAAAAGAAAAGTATAAAACGTGTGGGGAAAGAAG
>JAJOOR010025215.1:0-22001 GCA_036250505.1 Solanum acaule | reverse complement strand
TGAACTACTAAGTGGATCCACTAGTCTATTGTGAAAAGGGTTCATCTAAAAAGTATGACCCTTTTCTACCCATGGTGGCTACATGGTTTTATGGAGACGTGAGTTATTTGAACTCATGCTCGCCCCCAATTCGGTGCTCAATACTACTCCCAAAATATACTAGCTCTTACATTTTTTTTTTTTATAAAAAAATACTACTTCTGTGATTTGAGATTAGTGCTCAAAAACTTAGCTCAAAGGCTACCTTGGAAATCAAAGTTTCCCCTCTTGCTTTATTTAGAAAGCGGTTACTCTTTTCTGAAAATTAGCCGAAGGCTCTTTGGAAATCGAGGTTTCCTTTCTTGTTTAAATGTGAAAACATTTTAAACCCTTTTGGGAATACATAGTCCCCAAATACTTTTGAAGAAATGAACTTCAAACTTACTCTTTAATGTTTACTCAACTTGAACTTTAAGTCTTAAAACAAAGTCAATACATTTGGAAAAAACTTTTGGAAAACTCTAAGAACTTCTATTGACTTGACTCTTAACTTTCCTTGAATTGGATTATGGATTCAAGGTTCATGATCTCATGTTTATGGATAATTTCATGATGTTTATAAGTACCTTAGAGTGTTGGAATCAACTAGGAAATATAGGTACATTGCTAAGGAACAAGTACTAAAAGGTGGGGAACGAATGGCGAGAACTGGCGTCCCTGGCGCTCTAAGAGGCGCGGGGCGCCAACCCTCAAACTTCAGAGGAAAAGCTGGGGCGCTCTGGCTGGCGCGTTTCCCCAAGGAGTAAACTTCAGAGCCCCTTTTAGGGCGCGCTGGCTGGCGTGACGCCCCACCCCTTTCGCCAGGTGTTTGATGACTTTCCTTTTCCGTTTTTCAACTCTAAACCCTCTAAACTTCAATGGTTCTTTCCCCAAACACTTAGAATCATTTATACTCTCAATATATGATAGATTCAAACCAAAATTACACCCGAAAACATGAATCAAATTGCAAGACCCTTCAACAACATAACCCACAAGAATTCAATGAAACTTTTAACAATGTTCATCAAGAACTCAATTTCTAAACTTTCAAAAACTTAAATTCGATGAATTGAATCATGTTTGGCGTGGGGTGAGCTAACCCAACTCTATGTGATCTCACATACCTTTTAGGGATCACCCCTGACAAAATCCACAATCTACCCTTGACGAAATCGACGAATCTTGAACGTTCTTCTCTTTTCTCCTCTTCTCCAAGCCCTAGCGTAAAATTAACTTTTCTAAAACTAACTTAAATCTGAATTTACCCCAATTAAACTCCTAAATATGAATTAGAATAATAGGGCAATGAAAAGACTAAAATACCCCTTAAAATTCCGGATTGGACATTTCCTTAATCCAACAACCCATCTTCCAAAGGGCATAACTCACTCATATGAACTCGGAATCGCGTAAACTTGGTAGCGTTGGAAAAATTATTCCATGAGCATTCCAACCATATCTGGAACTACACCTAACTCATCCTTATCTAAGAGTTATGATCGTTTGAAGTTGACCAAAAATCCACTTTAACACATTTACCAAATTTCCAAATTTTCTCATTCTTTCCAAAAGTAACTATTTCCAGATTTTAAGCTTCCTTCTAGTTATTTCTAGTTGCGCGATGTTACAAAGTTTCAGGTTGAGCCCCCTTCTACAGGTTACACACTTTATGGGGTCCTTCAGATGATAGAGTGGGCTGCACGTCATAGATCACATCATGGCTTAAATACTGCTTTAGTTTTTGTTATCCTCTTGAACAAGTGTATGGCCGCAGGGTAGGTTATACCTGAACTCTATTTTATAATGTCGATGAGTTTTACTGTAAATTAGAGAGAGCGTGGTTGTAATTGGCTGATGTTAGTTTCAATGCAGAGGGTTGGGGGAAGGTTAGCTTTTAACACTATTCATTGATTCTTCAAGGTGAATATTTCAATTGATCATAAAGGAATTGATACGAAAAAGAATGTAGTACGAAGGGAATTGCAGCTCTTGTTAGCCATATGTGTTGGTTGCCATTAGAATATATGACAAAGGTCTCCTATGTTGCTGCTAGTATTGCTTCCATAAGTTTGGGTCAGATGTTTAGGTGCATTGCTCTTTTGGACATATCTCAAATTATTAAACATCCCTGCCATGTTCCAAAGCTAATCAAGAATTAGGCAACCATGTCTAGACTACTTCACGCTGCCAACCAAATTATGATATTATTCCTACACGGTTTTGCCTGCTCTAGCCGATTTTATCATACTCCACGTTGCCGGATGATGTGTCCTGACTCAAACATTGAGGACAAGGTTCTTTTTGGAGGCGGGTGTATTGTTGTGAACCAAGCTAGCTCTATAAGGGCCTATGAGTTAGAAGTGGTGAATGAGATTGGGCCAAGTAAAATATTGAAGTGTTTTATTTGTGATCCAGGCCCAATTAGCATTTGGTTAAAAGGGAAAATGAGTTGGAAAGAAGGGTTTATGCATATTGAAGAAAATGTTTGTCCTCTTCTCTTCTTCTAGAGTCTAAGCTTCTCACCTCCATTTATATCTCTATCTTTTAGTTACTTGCTATTTCAATATTCCTATTGTATTTCCGTAGTTTGGGTATTGCAATCATATTTTTAAGTTGTAATTACGTTTTAGTTCTCTTCTTAATATAGTGAAGAATTCGGGTTTGTTACAATAACCATAAAAAATAACCAAAACAACAGTGTTAATTAGTTAAAAAAATAACCCAACTGGTTAAACAAAAATAAATACAAAATTCATAACCTATAATAGCACAATAAGCACTGGAAAACATAAGAGTCCTCAAAAAATAAAAATAATGAACTCTGGCCAGATCTTGCCTTTGTCGGATGCGATAATGATAGGAAAGTGTTGTAGAAACTCTCTGACTTACTGAAAGTCATCAACATTGAGCTGGAGCTTGTCGACATTATGTCGAAATACATGAAAATAGAAGAAAACTATGAAAGGGGAAGAGGGAAAGGGGAAAACCATTGGTTGCCGGACCTTCATGGTTGCTGCTTTGCGGAGCTTAAAGCTCGCAGCGGTTCTGGTTGTTGTTGTTATTTGCTGGTTCACTGGGAATGGAAAGGGTTAGGTGGTGGCTTGGTGAAATGGGTCTGGTGGTTCTGGTGTGGATGTTTTGGGTCTGGTTTGGAGCTGACCGAAAATAGGGTGTTGTTGGTTTCGCCGGAGCGAGGAGGAGAATGGGGAAAGGGGTTTTGTCGATAGAGGTCTGATGGATCTATTGATGGAGAAGAGAAATAGAATGGATGTTGTTTGTTTGCTCTTACAGTGAGCTTGTTGGTTGTGGGAACTTGCTTCGATGGTGATTTTCGTCAGGGAAGACGAGGAAGAAGCTGGAGGTTTTTGGTTGTTTTCTGGCGGTGTTTGGTTTATGTGGGTCTGGTTTTGAGGGAGAACAGTGCTGGGTTTGGTCAGAAAACATAAAGGAAAAGGGGGGTTTTGGGTGGTGGACTCGCCGGTTTCCGGCGGAACTCCAGTGACTTGTAGGAAAAAATAATGAACAATAAAAAGAACTTTTTCAACACTAAAAATCTGGAATCTCTACCCCTAAATTCTTATCGACCCCCTTAATTTAATGAGCAAGCTATTCTTTAAATAAGAAATTGAAAACCATCAATAGTGCAATACCACTATCTTAAAATCGTGGGCCAAAACCATCGGTTAATAAAATATTTGTGTATGAAATCTTATCCATATCAAAATTAATTTCTGGACTGTGCAAAATATCAAAAATGAATATTAACAAATGTAACAGATAAAAATGAATATGAAAAAAATGTAATGAACGTAACCAATGACATGTAAAAAATGCAATTTAATAGAAATAATGATTTTATAAAAAATAAACAAATATTTGAATGTATTCAAGTGAAAAAATAATATAAACAGAATTATCGATAAAAATCCTAATACTTTGAGAATAAGGATAATTATCAACAAATTGCATTATGGCAAAACATGCATTTTGGACTATTTAAAAAATAAAATACTTACAAAGTATTAATTTTAGAAACATCAGACCAAAATTTGGTGTCAATAGTGGGTGAAACCTGGAAATTCTTAAATCCGTTAAGCTTCCCTCTTTCGGCTACGGGGTGTTATAGTACTGAGCATGCAGGATATGATAATAGCTAAACAAAATATATAAGCTGAACAAAACATAACTGAGCAATGATATAATCTGAGCATGATGGAAATACTGAAATATACTGAGAAGAACTGAACTGAATGCAATGAGCAAGTACATAACATGTTGAGACTGAATACTGAAATATAACTGAAAACCTGGTCAAATGCACTAGAATCTGACCGTGGGAGCTACTAGTAACCGACATAACCACCATGTGAGCTACCCATGGTGTCCGATGTATACACCCCATCGACGGGCCCGATATACCTTGCCAGGGGTATAATGACATGACTGACGTAATCACTAAAACTGATGTCCACAGAGGGGACTTAATCTACGGGGGCACATAGTTTTGGGACTATGAGGGTACACTAAAACCCTAGTCTACTCGGTGCTAAGCCTACTCCCAACTGAATAAGTATATGACATATTATGACTGAAATACTGATATGCTAAATAGCTCAAAAGACTGACATGCAAAATCTGAGAATGTAACAATTATATATTGATAATGTGACATTCGAAAAATGAACCATGTATATCTGTTTAACTGACCTAGCATGTGTAATTCATGAACTAAGAGAATCTACACAACTACGTTTCTGAATTTTATGCAAAGAACTAAGCAACAATTCCATGAAAACATGATAATTTGATTAGGAATAATTTAACCGCTAAATCACAACTAATATCTAAAATTTTAGAAACCCTAGGTCTAAGAAAGATATAGGAATCAAGATTCTGATTGAATTCTAGGGACCTAGTGGATGAAAGGAATCCACTAGTGAAATCTCACATACCTGGTGAAGAATTTCATGGAGAAATCTTTCGATTTCAAGGCTGGAACTGAAGAAAACCTGCTGCATTCTTGGAGGGGTTTGAGTCGCCTTTTTCTCCTCTCTTGTTCTAAGCTTGGTGAATTTTGGTGAATAATGGTTTTTGTTATGTTCTAACTAGGTTAATAGGCTTAAACTGAGTAAAACGACGTAGTTTAGTGGTCCAACGCATAGGGGAAAAGACCAAAACAACCCTAACTTAAAAGTTGACGGGGCCACCGACGGACCTGACGGACGGGCCGTAGGTCGACTGATGGTCCATCTTGTCAGTCGTCGATTGGTTTCAGAGACTTGGGCTAAGGATCATGATCCACGGACCCTGGACCATGGACCGTGGTCTGATCTACGGTTCGTAGGTCTGGCCGTGGGTCGTGCATTTTCATGAAATTTCTGGGGGAGTTGAGGTGACCAACCACGGACCCCACATATGGTCCATAGGTGGCTTCCGTTGGTGGCACCTGCAACTTCTGAAATCTACAATTTTATCCTTTCTCGAATATGGGATGTTACAGATTTGATTGGTATAAGTGGGTTTAATATGTCATTTTGATAATAAGGTATACTCTGTGATGATGGTAATGACTACCAAGCATAATGGTAATAAGAGTTCGATATATTATAATTAGGATACGACTATATGCTAATGATTTTTGGTTAAACGACTTATGTATGGTAATGATGACTTACATGTATTTAAAGTTATGGCTTACTATTATTTGGCGAGTAGTATGGTTGTATAAAAAGTTGTATAATGTGTTGGGACATCGGTTGAATAGAATTGAAAGGAGTTAGATTTCTAATGGAAAGGATTAGTGTAATATAGTTTAGCCTTTGGGAGGAAACGAGAGCAAAAATATTTACTCTGGTTGCAAGGAGTGAAGAATTGGGTTCAGAGACACGTGATTCCATCTGTTTTACTATGGTTATGATGATACCGTTACGCGTCGTTCATATGAGTTAAAATTGTTGGATAAGATTTGAGGAAAAAGTCTACATACGTTCTGCTCAAGTGTGGTGATAAGTTCTTTTGTGGCTTCGAGTTTGGTGACTGATAAGGTTGTATTTTTTTTCAAAATATATAGTACGCTCGATGAAGAGGCGATCAATAATAAACTAAGATATGTGAATTCATAAATATCTTCAAGGTATGAACTAATGTTGATAGATAATGAGATTGTGTTACATGATTGTAATCAAAATTCAAATTTTTCATTGTGAGTCTATGCTCATGGAAGTATGTTTTATCATGGGATGGATTAGTAAGGTAAGAATGGTTCGATCACACTAGGTATTGAACATTTGGAAGGACTTGTACATGATTTGAGTCATAAAGTGTGTTATTTTTATTTTCAAAGGACCTAAGGAAGGGTTTCATTTAAAGTTTTTATTTAGAGGATAAGGTAAAAATGTCAAAGGTTGTTGGCCAAAGAATAAGATTGGTGAGCGAGTCAACAAAAGGAACAATTGTTTGGTGTATTGAAGAGTTCAAAATAGTTAGAATTTTGTGTCTTGGGAGGAATTTAAGAAAAGTGAAGGAATAAGACCTCTCGTATAAACCCTTGGTTTGTAGTTGAAGGTTTTTATTGATTTTTGCCAATGAATTTAGATATGACTGTGAGATGTGAACTAGTTTGGTACAATTTTTTTTTAATTAACATTGGGCATGGCCATTTATTAAAAATGAAATCTTGCTTGGACCCACAAAGGATCCAAGCCCAAGTCTGCAAGACCAAACAAAATAACAAAAAAATAAAACTAAAACAACCAAGGACAGAAATCCGATAAAAATGACTAAATCAACTAGACAAACTTCAACATCTTTTCATTTCCACCATAATTGATCCCTGATGAAGCTCTGGTGACCTTCTTCTTCCTAGCAGCTAAGAAACGACGAGGATCTTGAGGGATATCCACTTGGGCACTCAACAAATCTCACAAATGCCATGGATTCGTTCTCAGTGAAGACTTCTTCAACTCCGTGTGTACATTCACCGCAATTCCAAAGATAAGGCTTCCGCTCCAACTCGCTGACCAAAATCCTGTTAGAATGATGAACATTAACTCATTTTCTTGTATTGTGCAGGTTGAATTCTACCGGAATTAATACCATTGCCTCAATACATGAATCTGTGCATAACGCCCTTCATTCCTTCTCATTGAGGTAAGATTTGGTAAAAGCTTTCGTCAATCGAGTTGTTACCGTGTTGTCTTAGTATTTCAGCTCTACAACATACTTTTGGATTATCATATTTGCCCTTGTAACCTAATGATTGAAATTGTTATGTTGTCCCTTCTTCAACCGAATTTTTTGTATGCTTGCTTTGTCCATGTTGAGAATGTTTTTTTGCTTGTGTTGGTAGCGCTCAGAAATAGTTAAAATGAATCAAACTACAACCCTTGACTGATAAAAAATTGTTGATTTCACTAAGTAATTTCATGACTCGTGCAGTTTGAACCTCAAGGGGTTGATACCACTGCAACAAACCCATGAAACTACCAAGTAAGATCCCTATTTTCAATCTAATAATCCTTGTGATTTTCTGTTCCTTGTTGTTCCTTTTTTTTGCTGCGACATGTTGTTCAATTGTGACTGCTCCCTTTTTTTAATGAAGTATTGTGACTGCTCCTTTTTTGTGCTTCTAATCAGTGATTGGAATGTTGAACCTGGCATTTTGACACTTTCTTACCCTTCATTGTGGCAAGTTTTGTTTGCCAAATTGTAATATAGTTCTTTCTTGTGATGGTAGCTCTTGTGTAGAATTAAATTGAATTAATTTTGTACCTGCAAAACAGAAAGTAAAGTTAGTTAAAAAATCAGCCAGTGTGTTCCCTTATCTGTAGGTGTGCTTGATTTCCACCACCTTGTCCTTCATAACATCTCTAATCCACCTTATGTCTACAGAAATTACCCATGGGACTTCCTAGATTCCGTCTAGAATCTTCTTGATGACGAGGGAATATGTCTCCATAATTAATGGAAGAAAATTATGATCGATGCAGTACGATAATCCTTCTCTAAATGCCTTAACTTCTGCCTCCAGAGAAGAACGAATCTCAAAAGTTATGGTTTTAGCAAATAGTAAATCTCCATTAGAATTTTTTATACAAAAAGCACCAGAACTTAGACCCAAATTGCCTCTACTAGAATCATCAGAGTTACACTTGAAAACCTTTTGACAATTCCATCTCACCTCTTTACTAATAATCAATGGTGTATATGCCTCAAAAAACTTAACAATCCATCGCCAATTGTTAGGGATATCAGACAACCAAGGATATCTACAAGTAGATATTCCTATTAATTTCTCGAATCATCCTATTTCTAATCACATTCCTCCTTTTCCAGATCTACCAAATAATAAACACTGGTAGTGCTTTGTATAATGGTTTAAGCTTAGCAACACAATCAAAATCCCACCATTTATTCACTATTTGTTTCAAATGCATAAATAGACCCTGAATCCCTGCTGCTCCTACAAACATATTCCATAGGAAATTAGAATCAACACATGAAACAAATAAATGATCAAATGTTTCTTGTACATTATCAGAGCAACAACATTCAACAAAGCCTGCAATTCTGCTCCTAACCAAAAATTCCCCAATAGGTATTCTCTGAAACCAAATTCTCCCTAAAAGGAAAGAAACTATGAAAGGGATCCCTTTCTCCCAAATATTCATGATATCCTTCTGCTCATTCTTCCTTTGTCTGATGATGTTCCAGGCACTTCCCATTGTAAACCTCCCTTTACTATTCGACATCCACCAAGGTTTATCTCTGTCATCAGAAACCTAAAAATTACCCAAGACTAAATGCACTTGGTTGCAAACCTCCTTAGTAAATATGTCTGACATGAGATTCTCATTCCACCTCCCATTCACCATCAACTGATTAACGTCTTCTACAACACCAATGTGCTCATGATTGATTGGTAAAATATAATGAAAGGCGCCTAATTGAGTCCAATTGTCAAACCAAGTACTGGAATGACCACATCTAGGTTCCCACCATATTTCTTGATCCATCTGGTCTCTAGCAAGTAGCATCATCTTCCAAACCTGAGATCCACCTCTCCATTCAACAATTTGTGGTCTGTGCCTCTTGCAATATTTGTTCCACATGAAATTGGGCCATAAAGAATTTGTAGTCCTAAAATTCCACCATAACTTTGCAAATAATGCTTTAGACACATCAAATAGAGATTTAAACTCAAGACCTCCCTCCGTTTTTGGTAAACATATATCTTCCCAGGAAATCCAGTGTTTTTCCCTACCTTCCTCTTTAAAATTCCATAGAAATTTTGCAAAAATTCTATGAATATCATAAATGATACATTTAGGAGGAGTAATAGCTGAAAGCAAGTATATAGGCATACTTTGTAACACATGATTAATGAGGACAACTTTCCCCCCAAAAGATAAGAGCTTACCTTTCCAGAACTGAAGTTTGTCTTGTATCTTCTTTATTAACCTAGTAAAATGAACTTCCTTCCTCTTATCATGACCAATAGGACACCCTACATAAATCAAAGGAAAATTTCCTTTCACAAAACCAGTGATATCCTCTACCTCTTGAACAACTCTGTGAGGGGCTTTGTTGACCATACCTCTTGAACAACTCTGTGAGGGGCTTTGTTGACCATATATTATAGGCTCTTCTCCTTGTTGATCTTCTGTCTAGACTGTTCTTCATAATCCTTCAAAACTGTCATGATTAGAGATAAAGTTTTTCTTTCTGTTGTATCAAATATGATAGTATCATTAGCATAGGCAAGGTGATTTAAATTTTCACTCCATTTAGGCATACCAAAACTCTTAAAATCATTATGAACAAACAAATTATTTAAAGCTTTAGATAAGACTCCAGCAGTCAAGATAAATAAAGCCGGAGACAAAGGATCTCCTTGCTTCACTCCTCTGGTAGAATGAAAGAAACCATAAGCTTGTCCATTGATAAGAATGGAATACCAATTGTTAGCCACAGTTCTCCAGATCATATCAATAACCCCATCATCAAAACCCATTTGAGACAACACCTTTACCAAAAATGTCCAATTAACCCTGTTATACGCCTTAGCCATATCTAGCTTGATAACAATATTAGCAGGCTTCCCTCTCTTTCTAGTATCAGTAATAATCTCTTGTGCAAGTAGGACATTCTCCATAATATTTCATCCCTTTACAAATCCTGACTGATTCTGAGAAATTTATTAAGGAAGTAGTCCCTCCAACCTATCATGCACGATTCTCGATATAATTTTGTTAATGAAATTACTTAGACTAATTGGTCTTAGGTCTAAAAAGGTCTGAATACAATCCTTTTTAGGCAATAAGACCAAATTAGTATGAGTAATTGATTTTGGCAAAGTATGACCCTCAAAAAGGGCATGCACAATCTTCACAATATCAGCACCTACAATTTCCCAACAAGTTTGATAGAAATGACCAGTAAAACCATCTGGTTCACAAGAACTTTCACCATTCAACTCAAAAACCAACCTTTTAACTTCTTCTTCATTAGGCAAAATTCTAATAGCAGAATTATCACAATAAGATACCTGAGGTTGGATATGTTGTAATAAAGGAAATTCATCACCTTGATCAGCTCCAGTAAATTGAGCTTGAAAAAAATTCAAAGCTTCAACAACTACCTCTTCATCACCCTCAGCCCAATTACCATAAGCTTTCATAATTCTTTTCAAGGTCAGTCTCTTTCTTTTACCCTTTACCAGACAATGAAAGAATTTTGTATTTCTATCTCCTTCAGAAAACCATTGGATGCTTGCCTTTTGCCTCCAAAATACTTCTTCATAATGAAGATAGAGTTTATATTCTGCCTGAGCGTGTTGAAGAATGGTCCTATTAGCAGAAGTAGGATATTTTTCAAATAATTCTTCCTTCAATCTAACAATCTCTTCCCTGATCTATAATTGTTTGAATATATCCCCAAACTTTTCCTTACTCCATTTAGAGAGAGCTAACTTAGTCCTCTTCTGCTTCTGATTCCATTGCACAAATATATCCCCTGGAATATCTGTCACCCAATTTTGTTTCACCACCTCTAGAAAATCACTCCTTTCAGTCCAAAATTTCAAGAACCTAAAGGGTTTAACAAAATTTTGTTGAGTGTGACCACCAGAAAATAGCAACGAAGCATGATCCAAACCGGTCCTAGCAAAATGTTGCATCTCCATATTCCCCATCAAATCCAACATAGCTTGATTAACCACCACTCTGTCTAGCCTATTGAAAATACAATCTCCATCTGCTCTTCCATTCCACCTGGTAAAAGGACTACCAGTGAAATTGAGTCTTCATATTCTTGGGATATACAGGAAGACCCCCAATTTTTTCTTCATCTCCTAGAATAACATTAAAGTCTCCTCCTACCATCCAGAGAGATGAATAATTCTAAGCAATAGAATATAGCTCATCCGATAAACTTAGTCTCCTATAAGCTAAACACTTAGCATACACCAAAGTAGTCAAAATCTAAATCCCATCCTCTAAAGTCAATTGTAAAGTTAGTTGTTGTTCAAATTTAGATATAACCCCTACTTGAATACTAGACTTAACAAAAACCCAAATTTGACCATTAGCATTGTAATTAACATACTGCATCCCTAATCTTCTTTTAAATCTTTGTATTTGACTTGTGTCCTGAAATGGCTCCATCAAAGCAATAAGAAAGAATTTGTGATGTTTATGTAATATCTGAACTCTATGAAAAGCATTTTGAGTATTCATAGACCTAGTATTCTAGAATAAAGCTTTTTGTATCATTTAAAACTGATTTTCCCCACCCTCTCTGCTTGCAATCTTGTTGGTTTAGGCTCAATATATTTCTTGACTTTGCCTTTCTTACCCTTCGTCAGCATATGAGGTAATATCCCAACTTCTTTACAAATATTCATCACAGTCTGATCACTGTCATCTTCTTCCTTATCTTCAATTGGGAGATCCTCAGAGTTCTCAATTTTATACTTATTCTGTTCTATAGTAATTCCTTTCTCTCGTTGGATTTGATGAGATATAATAGCATGTAATTTCTCCATGGGAGGTGATTTTTGTCCCCCAGTTATTGTTAGCACTTGTATACTATTTACACTCTTTTCTCCATAATTTAATCGTTTTGATTCTGGTACAGGTGTTTTCTCATCAGAATCTGCAGCTACAACTTGCAAGGGAACAATATATTTTGCCTCTCCCATAGCCATCAGGTCTCTACTACTGTAATCCTCGTTGTTTTCTTGCACCACCATTGCATTGCTTTGAACATTGTTGTCAATATTTTCATGACCAACAAATTGATTGTCTCCATTATTCTTTTGAACTTGTGCTAGTGCAGATTCTTTACCAGACAAATCAGCAACTATTGGATCTTCTGTGGAGCTTATAACACTGTTTAAACCACCAGCACTTCCCACTTCATTATTATTATTTTTTGGTTTGTTTTGGGATTTGTTATTATTCCCAGCTCCCTTTCCTTGATAATTTGCAAAGGCATGAATGATCCAGTCCTTAGTAGAAGAATGATGCTGCTTCTTTTGTTTCAATGTCTCCTCTTCTGTTGATTTATTATTCTCTTTGAAGTGATCAACTTCTTCCTCCTGTACTAATTTCTTCCTATTATTATCATGTCCCTCTTCATCATCTTCTAGAACAACAAAAGTGTTTTGAGTATTAATTTCTTTCACAGGTGTGAAAGCCTTCTCACTTATCAATTGATTTTTCTCCTTATTAAACAGTCTATTGGTGGGGTTCCAGTATCTTCGCACAGTCGTTTGCCTTCTTCCTTCTTGGAAAGCTTTTTCTTTCTCCTCACTATGATTATTTAGATGTACATGTTTCTCATCAGTGTTTGTGCCCTCCTCTTCAACTGGTGTAATTGTCCTCTTAAGCTCAGGGTGTAGTATTCGACATTCTTCCTCTTCATGACTTTGCACTTTACAATTAGTACAATACTTTGGTAACATATCGTAGTGAATACGAACTTTCTCAAGCCTTGATTCCTTTGTCTCCTCATTCACAATTTCCATCTCCACGAACTTAGGAAATTCAAATAATAGATCCACTTGCACCTTAACCCTAGCACAACTAGGCCTTATTTTGTTGATTGTAGCCATATCAAGATTCAAAGGTTTACCAACCGCAGATGCAAGAGAAAAAAGTGCTTCTTTCACAAATTAGGTGGGTTTTAAGTCAGGCAAAGATATCCATGCCATAGCCTGAGTAGTTTCTTCATTCACCTTAAATTTAACAACATATATTAAAGGCCTCATAGCATAAGAATAACCATCCTTGGCCAATAAATAATAAATGTTCTTAGACATCAAATTGATTAATCTTCTTGCTGATCCAATCTTATCAGAACATGTCTATTCCTTAAAAGCCCTATATTGCATTCTCCTTTGAGGTATCACGACCCAGGGGTACACCCTAGATGTAACATGGCGTATAGGACCCTGAGAGACCCCATACAAGCCACTTAACATTCATAACATAATAAAGAACATAAGAGATAATGACAACATTTCAAGTCCAATACATTTTATGAAAGTAGAGAGGAAGTCTATACACTTTGTCTCAATAGCCATCTAATACAATAGAATGAAATTGGGCCTAGCCCATACATCATGACAAAAACTGAAAGTAAGATAGAAACTGAAAAACAATGAAAGTTCGTCCCCGAATGCATGAGAACTCACCAAGCTCGGAAATCAACCAAGTCAACCTCTAGGCACAAAATTGAGAACCCTAAATATCGGACCCTACATTTAGGGAAAATGTAGGCAAGAGTATGTGTTAGTACAAAACAATGTACCAAGTATGATAGCCATGCATAAAATATTAAAAACAAGCTAAAAGGGGGCATTTTCATGAGTGAGAAATGATCAAGCTAAAACATGCATCTTGAGCGTTTAGAAACCATGGGTCATAAAACCATGATCAATGCAAGTGAACATTATCTTAAAACATACTTACGATACTTCATTGAAGTAACATTGGTTCATCATAACTTTTATTATTTAGTTGTGGGAATTAGCCTTAACCAACATAAATACCATGTGAGCTATAACATGATCCCCCGGTGTCTCCCACACCTATAAGAGTTGTCCTACTTGCCAAGGTAGAACCATGAATCTGAGCTAAGGTGGATCCACTAGCTAATGTGTATCTAGACAATCATCCTATGGGGGCACATAGGTAAGGGATAAGGAGATTGCTACTAGAAACCCGACCTCAACTCGGGAGAGCTTCCATCTCAATATCCTCTCGGTGCTAAGCATAAATCCCATAGAGTAGTTATTATTCTTAACTTGTCTCATGATCCATGTAAAGGCACAATTAAGAAACCAATCCATGCTAAAGACATCATAGGATAGCTCGTAAGACCATGCGTGAGAAAACCTTTCACCGTCCATGATCTTTTCATAATAGCTTTTAAGATCCAAATTCATTCACTTCATGCTAGAGATGCCCTACTAATACTATTGGAAATAGTTTTGAAATCGTGGCCTATAATCATTGATGGCAGATCCGGATACCATACTAATCAAGACCTAATTTAGGAAAATAGCCCAAAAATCATTAAGGGCAATTCTAGATGTCATTCATGTCATGTGGCCAAGCTTCATAAAACATATAGACAATCTCATCTATAAGCTTTCTTGAGTCATAAACATAGTTTCATGAACATGCATTCTTTTCAATAATTCATAAGCTGATCTTTCCAAAGTTAAAGCATCTTCAAATTCATTTACATCTATTTCATAAAGAGAAGACATGCATATTTTCATAAATTCATTTTTCATAATTCAAACCCACATCACATCATCATAATTGGAAAATATGGGATTTACAGGGTTCATGGGGAAACATCATAAAAATCATAGTATTTCATCAATTCATGCATAATAGAACACACTTCAATCATTTAAATCAACTTGGAAGAGATCCCATGGAAATTAAAGAAAACCCTAACTCAATTGGAAATTTCTACCTTGAAAATCGAAGAATTTGGGAACTCCATGAATGAAAACTATCATACCTTACTATCAAAGCCCAAAGAAATTGAAGAATGGAAGCTTGATCTTGAACCCTATCTTGAATATTCTTCTTCTTCTTCTTCTTCAAGTTTCTAGAGAGAGAATTATTTTGGGGAAGAGATTTGATCTTCTTATGTAAATTTTGGAAGAATGACTTGAATGAACTAATTTGGAGGTTGATGAGTCCAAAAATTGGACTCATTTAGGGCTATATTTTGATAGAATTAGTGTCCTCAAATGCATATTTTGTCTCAATATCTGATGAAAACCCTTAAGTTTCAGGTATTTAGAGTTTGAGGCAAAGCATGGACATTACTTGGCAAGAAGGAACAAAGCGGCTGAAAAGAATGAAGAAATGAAGGCCTGAGGATTGCCGAGCCCAGTTGGCGAGTAGCCAATCGACCTGGAGATCGCCTTTTGTTCCAGTGTACTGAGCCCTGAAGGTAAATATCAAGTTGGCGATGAAATAGAGCTGTCGGCGTGTCGCCGAGTAGTTCCGCGACAGTACCATATCGCCCAACGACTCAAAGCACGAAGAGGCTTAAGGCAAAAGCAATAAGGCGATGAAATCGACCAAAAGGTGGATCGCCGAGTGTATCGGCGATCCCGACTAACTGCGCCGAGTGATCCGCTGCAACAAAAATTTTCAAACACTATAAATACTTGTTTAAATTTCTAGCTTAACATCATATCACTATTATTATTAGAACTTTGTTTTACAGATTTTGAGAGAGTTTAAGTTTTGGAGGGTTTTGGATACTTTATTCTAAGACCTTGAAGATTCAAAGGGTTTCAACTCCAAGAAATTAGACTTAGGTCTTGAAGATTCTTCACTCTTGATGTGTTTTAAGACTTAATTCTTCATACCTAGTTGATGGAAACTGATATTGGTATAAATTTTTATCTCTTTTACATGTCTATCTAAAACCCCAATTCTTGGGGTGTGATTTTGTGAATATAGGTTAGATTATCTATTGGGTCTTGCATGTTGATGGTTTATTTGTTTTTTAGATGTGATTTCATTTAGTCGTTGTGTATGAACTTAATGGAATTGTAGTTGCAAATACCATTTCATCTTAGTGTTTTTGGCTTGCTCGAGAGAGAGGTTGTAAAACCAAGACTACTAAGATGATAGCCGGTGGTATTGGGTCGACATGGGTTCAGCTCGAGAGAGTGAATCCTAGTCCTTCTCCCACACATTCATCTCGAGAGAGTGAATGGACTAAGGCGGAGGCTGTGCTTAATGCGGCAAATCGGTGTTCGAGAGAAACTGAGTTGATTCGGGGTAAGTTGCTCGAGAGAGAATTTACCCCTACTATAGTCTAGCCTAGTCACAAATACTCAACAATTTACTGTCAAAAGCATGTACGCGATAATTTAGTCTATCCCGTATTCCTATCATATCCCAAGAATCCCGTCTCCCTATCTCATTTTCGTATATTTTTGCTATTTTTTTTACTACAAAACCCCCTATTGATAATTGACGCTTGCATCACCCCTTTAGATTTAGTATGTTTATATTCGATAATGTGGATAGCTATGACTAATTAGAACAAAAATTTATTTTTCTATTAATTCTCAAAACCACTCCCTATGGGAACGATCCCAACCCTTGGTTGGGTTATATCACTACACGCGATCGTATGACACTTGAACTGAACTAGTGTCAGTTGATTATGTCTTTAAACATCAAAATGGCGCAGCTGTCGGGGATTGGTGTTATTAGAGAATTTGTAGTTAAATAGGATTTTTTTCTTGTTAGTCTTAGTTTACTTACTTAATTTTTAGTTTTGTCTTGCTGGTTTGTGTGTTGAGATAGAATAATGAGTATACATGATGGAGATGGTGAACCAATGGAGCACCTCCCGGTAAAAGTGATGAGGTTCCGGGATAAGATAATAACCTCTAAGCAGTTAGAAGGCGAACAACTTCATGAGGCATGGATGAGGTTTAAAGCACTTCTGAGTCAATGCCATACTCATGACCAACATAGTTCTTCTGGAATGTTTCTACAGAAGTCTTAATCCAGGAAACAGAATGTGGGCTGATCAAATTGTCTTGAGTAGTCTAGTACGACAACCGTATGTGATAGTAGCCAAATTGCTTGACAACTTAACTGAGCCAAACCAAACAAGTGAAAGGAGAGACTTCAGCTTAGCAGTCCTGCTAACCCAGTTAGATGAGCTGACTAAGAAAATTGGGGATCTGGAAGTCCAGTACAACAAGAAGGGGTGCTACATTCCTCCTCATGAACGAAGGAAACTTAAGAACAATGAGGATGGACAGATCAAAGCAATGCTCACACTTCTACTCCAGAAAGCCAATGAGCAGCATAGGGTACTCGAGGAGCTCAGGGAGAATGTATTGTTGTTGAATCAGATGACAACCTCCCATGCTATGCTCATTTAACTACTAGGGTCCCAAATGGACCAAGTGATGACTGAGCTCTATTCGGATTCTAAAGAGGGGTTGCCTGATGAAACTGAGGAGTTGCGTCCTGCCACGATATTAACTAAGGTGTTGTTTGGGAGGCAACCCAAAACCCTTGAATGCTTTTGATTTGTTATTTTTGAAATAATAGTGTTTTGATTTTGTAGATTTGAGTGTCAAAAGTGTGTGAAAAGTGCAGGTTGGAGGACATAGGTCCAGTCGGTGAAACGCCAATGAGTTCAGGCGAGGCAGACCCAGACCGCCGTTAGACTCAAGAAAATCTCACATGTTGGTCTGTAACAATCGGCGAGCACCAGGAGCAACATGGCGAGTCACCGACTAGGTCGGCGACCCCGATGAGGGTCGCTGTTTGGATCCTCACTTTGACCAAAGGTCCTGTAAAACTCAGCGAGGTAAGTAACCACTCGGCGGATCACCGAGTAGCTGGGAGAATTCAACTAATGTCGTCGAATGGGTGAGATTTGAATAGTTTTTATAAGCCACTAGTTTAAACTCTCAACCTTTCTCATTTTCCCTCACTCTCGATCTTCGCAAAATTGCACCTACTTAGTATTTTCAATTTTTTTGCATCTTGTAAGTATTTTAGTTGATTGATTGGTGCTTGGATCTTGATTAATCTGTCACCTAGCATCACAGTCTTGACTTAATTTGCCGAAAAGGTTGGTTTTCCAAACCCTGCATCTACTTTTGGTATTTATACTCTTATGCAAGTGATTTTATCCTATGTCGTGTGCTGTGTCTCTCTAATTAGATCTGATCATTCAAATGCCTATTTTAATTTGAAATCACATATGCTTTTGCGTTGAAGTTATTTAAATTTTGTGTGGTTGTGCTTGCATGTTGTTTAGTTTGGTGGAATTGGGAGAAATCTGAGTATCCCGGGATGATGAGTATCGTGGGCCTTAGTTTAATTTCACTAGTGTAATTGTTAATTTTGTTTTTGGGGGTTGCGGGGTCGAATTTGAGAAAGTGGGTTGAAGGTAGGCACGTTGGGTTAGTTAGCGAGTTGGGTCAAGCTCGCCAAAACCACTCGGCGGTTCACTTAATGCCCCCATCTCGCCTTTAATTTTATGCTAAATGAGTAGTTGAAGTCTGTAACTTTTGGTGAGAAACCTGAGGTCGTCTAAAGCACTCGGCGACTCACCGAAGGTAGTTTCGATCGCCATTTGTCTGCATCCCTGAACCCTTGTTGCACTGTAACTTTCGGCGGACAAACCCTTGCTCGCCAAAAGTAGTCGGCGATTCGCCGAAAGGTCCCTCTTATCACCGATGTGCGAAATTTTTTGATCCAATCCCTTCGGTGAGCCCGATCCAGTTCGCCAAAGAGATTCGGTGATTCGCCGACTAGTTCGGTGAATCTATCTGCTACTGATTGTCTTCACTTCTGATTGAATTGTATCTAACTTGTTACTGATGTATTGTAGACATGGCTAGACCCAAAGTTGCAGGTAGAAACATGCCACCCCGTAATAAGGAAAAAAGGATTAAAATCAACGAAGGTGCAGCTGTATCAAAAGGCAAGGCTAAAAACTTTCCACAACTGGTGGAAAGGGCAAAGGAAAAGGCAAGGCACCGACATCACCAGAGGTCAGCTCTGATAGCGAGGGCATTTATGACACTTATCTCACTGCTTCTGAGAGTTAGGGTGAACAACAAGAAAGCCAAAGCGCAACTTCTGATGATGATGAGCTGATAATGGCACAAAGAGCTGAATTGCGATCTAAGAAACTGAATGATCCATCTAGGATCCAGAAGCCTCCGCCGACCACTCCTAATCCAGTCCCAGAGCAAGCAATAGTGATTGCACCCCCAATACAGGGCCCTCCTCCAAAGTCAATGAACAGATTAAAGACAGAGGGATTAAGGACAATTCTTGAGGAGAAACGTCTCTCCACGGATGGAGTGATTGACAAATACCCCGAGATCATGAGATGTCTGAAATCTCATAACTTCCAAATTTTCACAAATCCCCATGGCCCGTATATTCCAAGCTGGGTCAAAGAGTTCTACAATGAGTACATTGCATTGATACCATGAGGGAAGAAGCCGACTGCCAAGTTTAAGCCAGTTGACTATGTAGTTGTCAGGGGAAAGAAGGTGCAATGTGACTCTCCTGCTATAAATGTCGTTCTGGGATGCACTGAGACACTTGAGGACAACAGTCAGATTATGATCAGAAAGACGTCACTAGAGGTTATGAAAGAATGGTTGGCCCCATTAATATCAGATGGAACTCCTAAGTGGCTTGAGGCTGGGGCAGTTATCGAGAAGAAGGACCTAAATATGGAAGCGAGGTATTGGTTTGGCTTCATCAGCAGCACGATCATGCCTTCACAAAATGAATATATCCTTCGCCACGCAAAAGCAGCCTGCTTAGGTTGCCTCATCAAGGGAACAAAGTTGAACCTGGGATGGATCATTGCATCTAAGATACTCATGCGTGCAAGGCAGCGCCAGACCTCACTTTCATTCCCAGTATTGATCACAGAACTGTGCAAACGAGCTCAAGTACCTCGAGATGCCAAGAAGGATGTGGAAGTGATGCCCACATCCTCTACTGATATTCGGAGGATCGAAGCCAAATATCTAAAGGATCAGGCGGAAAAGAAGCAGAAGGAAGCCACGGACACTGAATTCATACCTGTAGAGGCATTTTTGCTTACTCCGACCCCTGGGCCTTCAGGTACATCTATTTCCACTGCCACTCTTACTGACACTTCATGTTCTTCTGTTGCTGTGCTACCGCCCAGACCTACTGCTATTGTTGTCTCCCGTGCTCCGATCACTCAGGCATTCTTGATCCGGATGGGACAGCTTGCCCAGTCTGCTGATTGTTGAGCTGCCAACCTAGAAACCTCCATTCCAGGCATGATTCAGATTGCCCTGACTAATGTTGTGACACCGATGAGAGCTACCATTGACGTCATTGAGGCTAGAATAGCGTTGTGTGAGCGTGACCAAGGGGCCACAGATGAGGTGACAGCATTAAAGACTGTTATTACTGCTTTGAGGACTGATGTGGATCAGTTGAAGGCCACTGATATGTCCATGGTCTTTAGAACGGTGGAGATCCCAGATGTGCCAGAAATGCCTCCGGTCACCAAAAGTGAGGATAGAGTTGAGCATATAACTGGGCCTAAGTCGGAGGTAGAAACAGACAAGGAAATGCTCGATGAAACTATGGATGCTGCAGATGAGGACCTGACAGAGACTGAAGCAATTATGATAGACGCGGTTGTACATGCTTCCATGGAAAACACATTTTTTGCTGTCTTTAGTGGAGCTGGTCCTTCTGATGTGACCCAGAGTACTGAGGCCCGAGGCCAAACTGATACCCCAGGCACTAATACACAGACAGATGGAACAACTGCTTAGACAGGATCCCCTCTTTACCTCCTTCTGTCTTTCTTTCTTTATTTTAAATTCCCGATATTATGTTAGTTGCATTTGAGGACAAATGTTTTTAATTGTGGTGGGGTATGGCCCACCTTTGTGTGCTATATTCTTGTTGGATTATGAATCATAATGTTGCGTTTTACACTGCTTCTTGTGGATGTTTAAGCATGTGGCTCATTTTATTTTAATTGCAAATGATTTTGACCCTTTTGAAAAATTTTAAATTTTCGCCACCTCTTGTATGTACTTGATAGTGGCTGTTCTTTAGCAAATTTAAGTCTCAGTTTTGATCAATACCGATGACTCAAATAGTGCTCATAATTGAACGAACATGAATGTGCGGCTATGATAAGACCAAATGAAATTGCAAAGACAATGTGTGAACTCTTTGCATCTCATTGTGATTAGCCAATTATCAAATTGATTCTGTTGCGATGAATGTCGCGCACTAGCAAAAGTGTGGAGTCTTGTTTGACTTTAGTGTCGATGCCTTGTGTGATGAGCTTACTGTGAACCTTGCATAATAACACGTAGAATTTACCACGTTGGTCTGGTCGACTAAGTAAGGCTATCTCTTGATATGATCTTAGGCAACTTCGAAGAGTGTGAGCCAATTTGACATATACCTCTTTTGCGGCCTA
Organism: Solanum acaule; assembly: GCA_036250505.1. Taxonomy (NCBI): domain Eukaryota; kingdom Viridiplantae; phylum Streptophyta; class Magnoliopsida; order Solanales; family Solanaceae; genus Solanum; species Solanum acaule. The sequence continues at coordinate 455 of JAJOOR010025215.1, read as the reverse complement.
CCTTGTGAGTGTGTGAACCCCTCTTGAACAATCCTTGAACCTTACCTTTCTTTGGAAGAAACTTGATGACAACATGACCTTTCTTGACCCATTACCCTTAATCCTCGTGAATTGTGCTTGATTGAATAGCCAACTTATGCCAAAAGCCTAAGTTGGGGGTGTAGTGAAAAGAAAAGGGAAAGTCAAGAAGTGCAAAGAAAGTCTTTGTTACCCCATGATACGCTCAAATTACACCTCCCTAAAGAAGCATAAGCGATCGTTATCAAGTAAAGAACCCAACATGTAGGTTGGGGTCGATCCCACGAGGAAAATGGTTTAGACTTTACTTTAACCAACAATTATATTCAATTAGTCAAAGTACTTCCAGAAATAAGTAATTAAAAAAGGGGGGGGGGGGGGATTTGTGAAACAAATTGTAAGAATTCAGTAAGTAATCAGTAAACAAAAGTCAATTT
>JAJOOR010025214.1:0-25690 GCA_036250505.1 Solanum acaule | reverse complement strand
CACACGAAAATCGGCAAAATGGGGGGGGGGGGGGGTTTACCTGCTCTGGGGTTCGTTTGACCTTCAAAATAGGCCATTTTGGTCGTGAGGGCTAATTGGGTCCATAGGTAAGGTCTTAACGGACGTCCACAAAAAATTTTGGCAAAAATGAGGTCGAAATTCTAGATCACCAAAAAGTCCATGGACTATAGCACACGAAAATCGGAGAAATAGGGGGCTTACCGGCTCTGGGGCTCATTTGACCTTCAAAATGTGATGTTTTGGCCGTGAGGGCTAACTGGCTCCATAGCTAAGGTCTTAACGGATGTCCACAAAAAAATTTGGCAAAAATTAGTTCGGAATTCCAGATCACCAAAAAAGATGGTGAATTATAGCACATGAAAATATGTGAAATGGAGGGTTTACTTGCTCCGGGGGTCGTTTGACCTCTAAAATGGGTCGATTTGGCCGTAAGTGCCAACTGGCTCCATAGCGAAGGAATTAATGGACGTCCACAAAACTTTTGGCAAAAATGAGGTCGGAATTCCAGCTCACCAAAAAGTCCATGGACTATAACACACGAATATTGGTAAAAAGAGGGGTTTACCTGCTCCGAGGTTTGTTTGACCTTGAAAATGGGACGTTTTGGCTGTGAGGGTCAATTGCCTCCATAGCTAAGGTCCTAATGGACGTCTACAAAATTTTTTGGCAAAATTGAGGTCGGAATTCCGTAGCTAAGGTCCTAATGGACGTCCACAAAATTTTTTAGCACAGAAAAGCAGCAAAATGGGGGGTCTACATGCTCTGGGCTTTTTTGACCTTCAAAATGGGATGTTTTGACCGTAGGGGACAATTGGCTCCATAGCTAATGACTTAAAGGACGCCCACTAAAAAATTTGGCAGAAATTAGGTCGGAATTCCAGATCGCCAAAAAGTCCATTGACTATAGTACACGAAAATCAGCATAATGGGGGGTTTACCTGCTCTGGGGTTCGTTTGACCTTCAAAATAGGCCATTTTGGCCGTGAGGGCTAATTGGCTCCATAGCTAAGGTCTTAACGGACGTCTACAGAAAATTTTGGCAAAAATGAGGTCGGAATTCTAGATCACCAAAAAGTCCATGGACTATAGCACACGAAAATCTGCAAAATGGGGGGTTTACCGGCTCTGGGGCTCATTTGACCTTCAAAATGGGATGTTTTGGCCGTGAGGGCTAACTGGCTTCATAGCTAAGGTCTTAACGGATGTCCACAAAAAAATTTGGCAAAAATTAGGTCAGAATTCCAGATCACCAAAAAAGATGGTGAATTATAGCACATGAAAATATGTGAAATGGAGGGTTTACTTGCTCCGGGGGTCGTTTGACCTCTAAAATGGGTCGTTTTGGCCGTAAGTGCCAACTGGCTCCATAGCGAAGGTCTTAATGGACGTCCACAAAACTTTTGGCAAAAATGAGGTCGGAATTCCAGATCACCAAAAAGTCCATGGACTATAGCACACGAATATTGGTTAAAAAAGAGGTTTACCTGCTCCGGGGTTCGTTTGACCTTGAAAATGGGACGTTTTGGCTGTGAGGGTCAATTGCCTCCATAGCTAAGGTCCTAAAGGACGTCCACAAAAATTTTTGGCAAAAATGAGGTCGGAATTTCAGATCACCAAAAAGTTAATGGACTATAGCACACGAAAATCAACAAAATGGGGGGTCTACTTGCTTTGGGCTTGTTTGACCTTCAAAATGGGATGTTTTGACCGTTGGGGACAACTGGCTCCATAGCTAATGACTTAAAGGACGTCCACTAAAAAATTTGGTAGAAATTAGGTCGGAATTCCAGATCACCAAAAAGTCCATGGACTATTGTACACGAAAATCGGCAAAATGGGGGGTTTACCTGCTCTGGGGTTCGTTTGGCCTTCAAAATAGGCCATTTTGGCCGTGAGGACTAATTGGCTCCATAGCTAAGGTCTTAACGGACGTCTACGGAAAATTTTGGCAAAAATGAGGTCGGAATTCTAGATCACCAAAAAGTCCATGGACTATAGCACACGAAAATCGGCAAAATGGGGGGCTTACCGGCTCTGGGGCTCATTTGACCTTCAAAATGGGATGTTTTGGCCGTGAGGGCTAACTGGCTCCATAGCTAAGGTCTTAACGGATGTCCACAAAAAATTTTGGCAAAAATTAGGTCGGAATTCCAGATCACCAAAATAGATGGTGAATTATAGCACATGAAAATATGTGAAATGGAGGGTTTACTTGCTCCGGGGGTCGTTTGACCTCTAAAATGGGTCGATTTGGCCGTAAGTGCCAACTGGCTCCATAGCGAAGGAATTAATGGACGTCCACAAAACTTTTGGCAAAAATGAGGTCGGAATTCCAGATCACCAAAAAGTCCATGGACTATGCACACGAAAATCAGCAAAATGGGGGGTCTACCTGCTCTGGAGCTTGTTTGACCTTTAAAATGGGATGTTTTGACTGTGGGGTACAACTGGCTCCTTAGCTAAGGTCTAAACGGACGTACACAAGAAATTTTGGCAAAACTTAGGTCGAAATTCGAGATCACCAAAAAGTCCATGAACTATAGCACACGAAAATCGGTAAAATAGGGGGTTTACATGCTTTGGAGTTCGTTTGACCTTCAAAATAGGACGTTTTGTTCATAAGGGCTAACTGGCTCCATAGCAAAGATCTTGACAGCTGTCCAATGAAAATTAGGCAAAAATGAGGTTGGAAATCTAGATCACAAAATAGTCCATGGACTATAGTACACGAAAATCGGCAAAATAGGAGGGCTTACCTGCTCTAGGGCTCGTTTGACCTTCAAAATGGGTTTTTTGGCTATGAGGGCAAACTGGCTCCATAGCTAAGGTCTTAACGGATGTCCACAAAAATGGAGTCGGAATTCCAGATCAGCAAAATGTTCATGGACTATATCACACGAAAATCAGCAAAATGGGGAGTCTACCTTCTTTGGGGCATGTTTGACCTTCAAAATGGGATGTTTTGGCTGTGGAGGACAACTGGCTCCACAGCTAAGATCTTAACGGACGTTCACAAAAAAATTTGGCAAAAATAAGGTCGGAATTCTAGATCACCAAAAATTCCATGGACTATAGCACACGAAAATCGGCAAAATGGGGGGTTTATCTGCTCTAGGGCTCGTATGACGTTCAAAATGGGACGTTTTTGCCGTGAGGGCTAACTGGCTCCATAGCTAAGGTCTTAACGGACGTCTATGGAAAATTTTGGTAAAAATGAGGACAGAATTCTAGATCGCCTAAAAGTCCATGGACTATAACACACGAAAATCGACAAAATGGATGGGTTTATTTGCTTAGGGGCTCGTTTGACCTTCAAAATAGGACGTTTTGGCTGTGAGGGCTAACTGCCTCCATAACAAAGGTATTAACAGACGTCCACGAAAATTTTTGGCAAAAATGAGGTCGAAATTCTAGCTCACCAAAAAGTCCATGGTCTATAGCACACGAAAATCGGCAAAATGGGGGGTTTACCTGCTCTAGGGCACGTTTGACCTTCAAAATGAGACATTTTGGCCGTGAGGGCAAAATGGCTCCATAGCTAAGGTATTAACGGACGTCCACAAAAATTTTTGGCAAAAATTAGGTTGGAATTCCTACCACTTCCTTATACCCTTGAACTTCGGATTCATCATATTGGGAAGTACAAATTCAAGGGGTTCATTCTTGCGCATTAAGTGGCTCACACTTGCCATTGCCTCATCTATAACATCCTCAGTAGACACCACATGGATATTACTTGGTTGCTTCATGGATTTATAGATAATGAAGTTCACCTCATCATCGTTCACACGGTACTTCAATTTCCCTCTTTCGACATCTACCAATGCTCTCTCGGTAGCTAAGAATGGCCTTCCCAAAATAATGGGGATTTCAGCATCGATCTCACAATCTAGAATCACAAAATCATCCGGAAAGATGAACCGATCTACTTTTACCAATATGCCATAAAGTATCCCCAGTGGGTGCTTGATTGATCGATCTGCCATAAGGAGTCTCATTGTGGTTGCCTTTGGTTCTCCCAAACCAAGTTGCTTGTATATTGCATAGGGCATCAAGTTAATGCTTGCTCCTAAATCGCACAAAGCTTTAGCGAATTGGTGCACGCCAATTATGCACGGGATTGTGAATGTCCCATGATCTTCTCTCTTAGCGATTGACTCATTTGTCATAATTGCACTACAACTATGGGGCACCTCAATTGTTTCATAGTCGAAGCTCCTCTTCTTTGTAACCAGCTCTTTCATGAATTTGGCGTATCCCGGCATTTCCAATAATGCTTTCACCAGAGGAAGGTTAATTAATAAGTTCTTGAATACTGACAAGACTTTTTTGAACTTCTCATCTTCATTCTTCTTTTTCAAACGTTGAGGAAATGGTGGAGGTATTTTGGGTAAAGGGTGCGTGACTTTTGGAACTTGAACATGTTGCTCTGCATCTTCTTATGGTTCTTTGGCAAGGTTGTGTGGAATAGACAATTATTGTTCCACTATACCCTGGTTCTCTTCGTGCATTCGAGGGTCCTCATCCTCCATCACATTCTCTTTTGCCATCTTTCCACTACGGGTAACTACACCCAGCCCTCTTTCATTATTTTCCATCAGTGTCCTGGATGTTAATTGAGCTGATAATAGACTCAATTGGCCTTCTAGAATTTTTGTCACGACCCGAGAGCACCCTCTAGTCGTAACCGGCGTACTTGACCCCGAAGGGGTCTCATACAAGCCTCATAGCATAACTTGAACATAAGAGCATAGGAAAAATGAAGAAAATTTAAAACTTTTCTTTACAATCGAAGACTTTATAAAATAAGAGAAATACTATGACACTATGTCTCAAACCATCTATAACATTATAATAACAACTCTTTAACACAATCTTAGGAACACGGCCCAAACATAAGTAATCTTAGGGACACGACCCTTACAAAAACTAAAACATAAAAGAAAGTCATAAAGGACTTGTGGTTGAGACCTTGAATACTATGAGGACTCACCAATCTTCTTCTTCTTGATCTACTAGAGTCCTAGCCTAAGGATGGAATCCAATATCTCCAAAGCCTACACTGATAGAAAATGTAGAAGAATGGGGTTAGCACAAAAAGTACTAAGTATGGAAGCCATGCAAGAAATTCCTTAAAACATGCATAAAAAGGGACATTTTGTTTAAAACCATGCTTCATGCCATTTTTGAACATTATCTTTGAAATAGTTGGAGAATGTAGTTCATAAGACAAACCAAGTACAATTTATCATAACATAAAGGATATCATCATATTTACAAGCATAGTCTCCAACACCACATAATGTATACACCAGTATTCACAAAACATAGTTCACATTCATAAGTACATACTAAGATCATATCAACATAATAGAACTATCACATGAGCAACCCTAAGCTACACTTGTGCAATGCATATATAGGATCCCATAATCTTACCTACACCAAGTCTCACTTTTAGGCTACCATAATCATACATAACATAAGTTCATACCAACATATAAGCAACCTAAAGTCATACTAGTGCAGTGCAAAGGTAAAGTCCCATACCCCAACCAAATGCTAAGTACCACATTTAGATTACCAACAACATACATAAGTAAGGAGACATTCATGATCATAACTTGTAACAAGTAAAGTCAACCTTAACATTTATACCTATCATACGTACTTGATTCATAAGTCTTCATAACATAAGAGAACCTAACCGTAACCCCTCTCAAAGTCCACTTGTGGAATGTATAGATAGCATCACATACTACCACCCATACTAAGTAGTACCTCTTAAGAAGTCATAATTAGAGTCCATGTTCTTATCATATCTCGTATTCATATCTTTTAGGGAATATTAGCCTTAACCGACATAGACCATGTGAGCTACATGGAATTCGGTGTCATATAACCCCACACCGAAAGAAGGCATTCTACTTGCCTAAGGTAGAACTACATGTATAGCTATCTAGGTGGATCCACTAGCTAAAGACCTACGTGGGCACGTAGTTAAGGGATATGGAGATTGCTTCTAGAAACCATGCCTATTGCATTAATGGAGAGCTTCCATCTCATGAGACTCCTTTGGATGACCCGACCTTTACATTAACGGGAGGGTCTTTACCTCACTTTCCATATACACTCGGTGCTAAGCATAATTCCCTTTAAAGGTTACATTAAGTCTTTACTTAAGTTTTGGTTCATGAAAGAATGCACTAGGCATTCAAACCAACATATATCATAATAGCTCATAGATTCATTAGGGTGAGGATGTCCTTTCAACCTTAGAATCATTAACATGTGAGTAAACCTTTCACATGATACATATATTGTTTTATGAGAATAACCTTTCATTCAACACAACAATGCTACTCTAGTCATATCACATCATATCGTACATAGTCATGTATAGGGGTATATGAAAAGGGACCTTACATCAATACCACCATATGCACAATAACTAAATACCTTTACCTTTCAAGTGGATCAACATGATCATGTATATTTCATGCATAATAGTATGTAAGGGTGTATATGAGAACTAACCTTTTCAATCAACATCATAGATACATTATCATCATAGACACTTCCTTCTCAATTTTTCATAAGCATGTACATAATAGCACAATCACACATAATTCACATATATTGCATTCAAGGATCATATTGAGTCAACACAACTAACATTCAACACATATAACATAGACACAACCATTACTTAAGTAATACATTCATTTCATGCATAAACTCATGTGATCATATCATAGGTCATGTGGGCGAAGTACTTCCACAACTGGCCACATATAATTCAACATGCATAATAGCTTCATTCTTAAAGCCTCTACATTCATAGTTCATTCATTTTAACTTTTACTCTTAAAGCCCTAGCAGTCATCTTCACATTTCCAGCATTACTCTCAACCAATACCTCACATGGTCATCACGTAAACCTAACTCTCGAGGTAAACTAACCACATGCTTCATTCTTGATCGATTATAGACCAATAGAATCATGCCAACTACCTCTCAATACTACTTCAACCATAATCCATCATATAAGACTTAATAGAATTAGTTTATTTCTACAAGATTCATTCATAAGCAATCCATGTCTAAGTGATCTATTCAAGGAAACTCATCAAGAAGTTCATCAATCTTAGAGGTTCACGTCTAACCCTCAATTTTCCTCTTTCAAGAAAAAACCCTAGAATCTTATGTTAATCAAGAATATAGGTAGATTCAAACTTAGATCATGTAATTTACTCATAATCAACTCACATTCAATCAATTGAATAAACTTCTAATAACATTCATAGTGTACAGAAGTGCCATAGTTAGGATTGGGGAAAACTCATGGATTCTTTGGAATTCAAGCTAATATCATCTAAAATAAGTAGTATCATCAATAACAAACATAATTCAATATACACAATATCAATTGACAAGCTTACATGATCAATCAAACCAACCTTAGTTCATAATTTGGGAAAAAGGGAGATCATGGGTCCTAAGGGAGATTTTCATCAAATTCCATCAATACTCCATTAATCCAACCATAAATCATCTTAAAGAATCATAATAAATCATAATTTAAAAATTGATTTTGTTTTGGAAGAAGATCCATGACTAGATTTGAAAACCATAGAATTGGGGGATTTGAAAACATAGTTGAAGGGGCTTCTTGGTGATAACTAACCAAGAATGAAAAGCATCCATACCTCAATTAAGAATCTCCAAGAAATTAAGGGAAGAACCTTGAAAACCTACAAACCCTAGCTCCAATGACGGGTCGTGAAGAATTTTCAGTCTGATAGTGCTTCACTATTTCGAGATTAACTTTTTACTCTGAGATCCAAATGGGGAAAACTCGGTGGCGTTGAAAAGAGGACTCAGAGACCTTTAATTCTACAGGTTATGGCACACCTAATTAATTTTGAGCTATGAGATATGACAATTTGAAGTTGACCCTACACTCTAAGTATGATGAAAACCATTCACGGACGACTTCACGGTCCGTGTGGGGCTTCACGGACCCTTGGTTCTTCACTCCTATAATTGTTCCAACCCTGATTTCCGTCCCGCTGTTGATAGCATGGGTGGAAACCCTCCTCATATCTTTTGGAGTTCCAACCTTAATTCTCCCCTGGTCTTAAGTAACCGGATGAAGAACCCCCTTCAACTCTTTTGGAGTTCCAACCTTGATTCTCCCCCGGTCTTAAGTAACCACAATAAGAACCCTCCTCAACTCGAAATACTCCATACGTCCCCTTCATGTGCTCTTGTATCACTTCCATTTGAGAAAACAACTTTTTGATGTTTTCTTTCCTCTCCCTTTCTTTATCGAGTTGTTCTTACTTTAATCTGATGCACAGTGGGGAAACTTGGTCATCTTTTGTGTACCATGCTTGATTTACTCTAGTCATGCCATCTAGGAGGAATGAGGCTACTTCAAATGATAGTAACATTATTCCTCCTTGCACCAACTGATCAGCTATCCCTTTATTAACTGAATCCAGATTATGGTAAAAATATTGGAGCAATAACTCACTCGACAGTCCATGCATTGGACATTTTCGCAAAAATCTGTTAAACCTTGTCCATGATTCATGAATTCGTTCGCCCTCCTTTTGATTAAAATTTTGAATGTTGTCTCTCAGTTTCATCATCTTTAATGGAGGGAAAATCTTTCATGAAAAGCTGTAACCAGCTCCTCCCATCACTTGATGGAGTTCTTTGGAAGCTCGACCACAACTTAGTGGCTCCCCCGGTTAATGATATTGGAAATAAGCGAAGCCGTATGAACTCTTGCGATAGATTCTTGAACGACAAAGGGGTGCATAGTTCTATGAAGCTTCGTATATGATCATACGAATATTCATGCTCTAACCCTCCATATAAACCTCTTGAATGTATGAGATGGAGTGTTGTGCTGGTAACTTCAAATGTTGCACTTTCGTCTGCTTGTGACATGTAAATTGCACCCATCTCACCCACTTGGGAAGGGTTGTACACACTATTAATATCATCAATATCGTCTCGATGAAAAGCATAACCCGCTGGATGGCCTGCTTGGCAGCTATTTTTGCCGTTCACACTCATATGTCTGTTGAAATACATAAACACTCAAAATAAAACTAAAAATTAGGTAAGTAGACTACAACTAATAAGAACAAAAATTCTACTAATCTAAGAATTCCAAAATAACACCACTCCCCGGGAGCGGCGCCTTTTTGATGTTTGCGTAATCAAGACACAACTTCCGATGCAAGTGTCTATGATCGTACAATAGTTTAGTAACCCAACCAAGGGTTGGGATCGTTCCCAAGAGAGTGGTTTTGAGAATTAATAGAAAAATAAAATTTAGTTCTAATTAGTCATAGCTAAAGATATTAACGATTAAAAACATTGTAAATTAAAGCGGGGCACAAGTGTGTCAATTAACAATGGGGGGTTTTGTCACAAGTAAGTAAAAACAACAAAATAAACAAGGATTTCTAAGTAATGAGAGGGGATCCTTGGTATGTGACGGGATTACGGGTTAAGCTAGATTATTGGGTACATGTTTTCGATAGAAGATTCATAGAATAATTGTGACTAGGCTAAACTTTAAGGGGGATAAGCTCTCTCTCTTGAGTAACTTCCCCCGTTTCAAATGCGTTCCTCTCGGACACCCACTTGCCGCATGAAGACCAGCCTACGCCTTCAATAACTCACTCTCTCGAACTCAGTGTGTGAGAATGATACTAGGATTCACTCTCTCGAGTTGAATCTCATGTCGTCCCACTCCCACCGGCCATCAGTTTAGTAGTTTTAGTTTTACGACCTCTCTCTCTCGCAAGCCGAAAACAAATAAATAAACTTGTATTTGCAACTAAAAATTCATTAAATTCATCCACAACTACTAAACGAAATCACAATTAAATAACGATTAAACTATCAGCAAGCAAGACCCAACATTATCTTAATCCATATTCGCTTAATCACACCCCAAGAATTGGGGTTCTTAGCCACACATGTATAAGAGATAGAAATTTATACCAAATTGTGCTCGCATTTAACTGGATATGAAGATTTAAGTCTTGATACATTCCTCCAAGAGAACCAAATCCAAATCTTGAAGATGAAACCATTTGGATCTTCAAGTCTTCAAAACCCTCTCAAACTTAGAGCAAAAATATCAAAAAGTACTATTCTATATTAAAATTATAATAATTGTTCGACTCTTAAACCTACATCTCTAACTAATATTTATAGCTTTCACTGATTTGTGTTGCAGCGGATCATTCGGCATCGTTAGTCGGAATCGCTGGTCAACTCGGTGATTCGTCCTCTGGTGTAGTTCATCGCCGTCTTGCACCAGCCTTCAGTATCATCGTGCTCTAGGTCATTGGGCGACATGGTACTGCTTCACAGAACTTCTCGTCGATGCACCAATTGCTCTCTTTTTCCGCCGACTTGACCCTTTCCTTCAAGGCTCAGCACACTGGAACAAAAGGCGAAGTAAGACCCTTCGGAGACTCGCCAAGTGGACTTGGCGATCCTCAGGCCTTCATTTCTTCGTTCTTTTCAGCCTTTCTGTTCCTTTTTGCGACGTAGTGTCCATGCTTTCCTTCAAACTTCAAATACCTGAAACTTAAGGGTTTTCATCAGATATTGAGATAAAATAAGCATTTGAGGACACAATTTCTATTAAAATATAGCCCTAAATGAGTCCAATTTGTGGACTCATCAATTATCACATAGCTCATAGTGATGGTTGTCGATTAGAAAATCTCCCAAACAAAGTTATTTTGTATCTTTACATACAAACTGAGTTATTATTGTATTTGTAAATACAATGAGTTGCTATCTACTTTTTTAAATGGTTTATATAATAACTGCACTTTATTGTTGTTTTATACTACATTAAGTTGAGTATCCATGAGTTGAGGTTGAGTTGAGGTGAGTATGTTTCCCTCTTTCCATGTTCAAGATTTTATGTTATGTTTAGTATTCCCCGTACATGCTCGTACATTCAATGTATTGATGCCATTTGGCCTGCATCATTTCATGATGCAATTACAGGAGATCAGGGCCATCAACATGTGATTCGTTGATAGCATTTGTAGTTCCAAAAGTTTTTGGTTAGCCTCTTTGATTTCCGAGCATCCCTTATTTATTTTTATCTATTTCAGTTTTGTTAGGATGATCAAGAATCTTGTCCCGACATCCCTCATAGTATTAGAGGCTTCATAGACAAATAGACAGTAGTAGTTCGTAAGTCTTTTCATTTCCAATGTTTAATGTTTAAAGACTTGAGTTTCCTCTTTGGCCAGTTGAATGTTTCCTTTAAAAACATTCTGAGTTTATCTATTTTAAGATAATGAGTTAAATATTTACACTTGAGGTTTATTTATTGTTAAGTAAGTCTTCCGCTGAGAGTTGAGCTAGGCCAAGGGTTCGCTTGGGGCCAACAATGGTTCTCGAGTGTCGGCCACGTTTAGGGTGTAGGCTCGGGGTGTCACAAACTTGGTATCAGAGCATAGAGTTCAAAAGTCCTAGGGTGTCTATGAACTTGTGATTATAGAATCCTAGTTATCGGTGTAAAGTGCACCACATATATAATTAGGGCTTCAACATTTAGGAATTATCTCACTTCTTTCATACTATTTTTGTGCGATAGAGTTCAATTCTATAAAGTTTCTTTCTACTTTGTGCTTACATGTATCTTTCATATCATGCCTCCACGACAAGTTGTTCGAGGTCGTTGTTCTAGGAGTAATGCTTATCCTTAGGATCAAGAGGTACCCAATGCACCAGAAGTGCAACCCCAAGGAGAGGTCACTAATGGTGAGTTCTGGGATGCTATCCGGATGTTAAGTCAAATGGTGACCAATGAAGCTGGGCAACAAAGAGGGAATCAACAAGATGTGGCTAATACATCTAGAATCCATGAGTTCTTCAGGATGGATCCTCCAGATTTCACCGGTTCAAGTGTCACTGAGGATCCAAAAAACTTTGTGATAGAGTTGCAAAAAGTGTTTGAGGTGATGCATGTTGCTGATGCTGAGCGAGTAGAACTAGCTGCATACCAACTAAACGGTGTTTCTAGAGTATGGTACAATCAATGGAAGAAGAGTAGAGTTGTGGGTGCACCAAATGTGAGTTGGGTTGTCTTCGAAGAGGCCTTCATGGGGCGCTTCTTTCCCCGTAAACTGAGAAAGGAAAAAGTAAGGGAATTCCTCACTCTCAAGCAGGAATCCATGAGTGTGCATGAGCATAGCCTCAAGTTAACTCAACTGTCCTGCTATGCTCCAAAAATGGTTGCTGATATGAGGAGAAGAATGAGCTTGTTTGTGTTTGGATTATCTCGTCTGTCAAGCAAGGAGGGTAAGGCTGCAATGTTGATTGGGGACATGGACATAGCAAGGATGATGATACATGTGCAACAGGTTGAGGAAGATAATATGAGGGATAGAGAAGAGTTCCAAAACAAGAAAGCTAAGACAAGAGGAAATGAGTTCGGGCAGTAGAAGAGTAATGCGAACCGGTCATCTTTTCAGCAAAAGCCAAATAGACCTGGTCCATTGTCTTCTAGTGCACTAGCACCAAGGAAAATAGGTGAGTTCAAGGATAAAAATTCTCAGAACTTGAGAGCTAGACTTGCATAGTCTCAAGGTAGTGTGATACAAGGAGGTAATGGGATTCTTGCATGTGCTAAGTGTGGTAGGAACCACCTATGAGTGTGTGAAGATGGCTCCAGTAGTTGCTTCAAGTGTGGTCAGAATTGTAACTTCATGATAGAGTGCCCAAAGAACAGGCATGAAGGTGATAATGGGGGCAATAAAGCCCAATGTTCTTCAGTAGCTCCACTAGACAGAGTTTTGGCTAAACTTAAAACAACAATAACTTTCAGTACAGGATGATTTAGGTGGACCATAAGATATCAAATAAAAGGACTTTGAATCAGCTTCCCAACGCCACTGAGTTTGCTATATTTTGAGTTTGAATGTGGGAGATATGCCAGTTTGAAGTTAGCTTGTCCAGTTAAGGAAAGTTACCCGAATTAATGAGGGGTAGTTTGGTCTTTTTCGAAAAACATTTATCGAAATCTAGGATGACCATGTCCATCGGACCTTGCATGAGAGAAATTACCATCACCAGTTTTATCCCTCTTTGCCTCTCGAGAGTTTTCCTTAAGTTTCTCTTCTTCAATCTGTTGTGCATGAACCATGAGACGAGAGATGTCCATATCAATAATGAGCATGGAAGTTTGGCACAATTTAACCACCATTTTGGACACACCTGAAATAACTTACTTATCATTTCCCTTGAATCGGCAACCATTGATGGAGCATATTTAGAAAATTGAGTGAACTTTAGAGCATATTCCCTCACACTCATACTCCCTTGTTGGAGGTTAGGGAACTCAAGCACCTTGGCTTCCCTCATCTCAAGGGGAAAGAAACAATCAAGAAAAACGAACTTAAACTTCTCCCAATCAATAGGACTCGCATCTTCTGGTCTCCCTTCTTTCCATTGGGTGAACCAAATTTGAGCCAAAACTTTGAGTTGATAAGCGGCCAACTCCGCCTTTTCCTTCGCGTCACTCTCATTATAATCAACACCTTATAGCCCTTGTCAATGAACTCTTGAAGATCGTCCTCAACCTTAGAACCATGAAACTCCAGAGGATTCATATTAGTGAAGTCCTTCACTCTAGAACCCGCCATACCCACATTTGGGTTAACGGGAACTGCAACCTCCCTATAGGCTTGGGCCGTCACAGCTTGAGCCAACACTTGAAAAGTAGCCCTAAACTCCCCATTATTCACTTGCTCAGCCAAAGGATCGACACGAACTTAAGAAGCTTGGGGAGGAGCTTCTTGTTCCGCATTCTCCCTCACATTCCTTCTAGAGCCCTTTGACTATCCATATCCTGTAGAACATCGGATAAGGATTAAGAGAGACACCTTATAGAGTTAAACTATATTTCATGACTTTAGAGTAATGAAAAAAGTGGAGTTCCCTAATCATCTTCTAGCCTCTCATTCATAAATGTGGTGCGCTTCACACTCATGAACAAGACTCTACTCGACGTGGCTTATGAGACATAGTAGGACCATTCTAAATCTTGTTCTCTGATTTTAGAGTTTGTCACCACCCAGGGGTACCCTCTAGATGTAAGCGTATAGGACCCCGAAAGACCCCATACAAGACACTTAGCATTCATAACATAATAAATAGAACAATAGAAGAAAAACAATAGTCCAGGTCCAATAGTTTTATAAAAGAATAGTGGAAGTCTGAAACACTTCTCTCAATTGCCATTTAGTATAATAGAATTAAATTGGGCCTATCCCATACATCATGCCCAAAATTGAAATACAAGAAGTAAACTGAAAAAATGAAAATTCGTCCTCGAAGCATGAGGACTTACCAAAGCTCAGGAGCCTAGTAATCAACCACTAGCCATGAAACTGAGAAACCTGATTTTCGGACCCTGCATTTGGGGAAATGTAGGTAAGAGTATGCGATAGTACAAAATAATGTACCAAATATTATAGCTATGCATAAAAAATTTAAATCAAGTTAAAAGAGGACATTTCATGACATGCAATTGACAAAGCTGAAACATGATATAAAAGAGTTAGAAAACATAAGTAATAAAACATGGTCAATGCAAGCTAACATCATTTAAAGCTTTTGACCACATATGAGATACTTCTTGAAGTAACCTTAGTTCATTATTAATGTGGGGATTAACCTTAACCGACATAGAGACCATGTGAGCTATAACATGATCCCCTGGTGTCTCCCACATCAAGAAGGGTTGTACTACTTGCCAAGGTAAGGACCATGAACTTCTAGCTTAGGTGGATCCACTAGCTAATGTCTATCTAGACAATCATCCTATGGGGGCACATAAGTAAGGGATAATAAGATTGCTACTAGAAACCCGACCTCTACTAACGGGAGAGCTTCCATCTCAATATCCTCTTGGTGCAAAGCATAAATCCCACAGAATATTTATTTCTTACTTTATTATCCATGGAAGGGCATGCCATCTTGCAAATCCAAGTTAAGTCATTATCCATGGAAAGGTATCATTCAATAACCAATCCAAGCTAGTTTCATTAGGATGACTCTTAATCCTTGATTCAATTAGGTGAGAAAAACCTTTCAACCTTAGAATCCTTACTATGTGAGAAAAACTTGCACATCATGCTTTTATGTATTTATGAGAATATCCTTTCAACAACACAACAACAACATCATCATTGATACTTTACTCCTGAAGCATCCTTAAAACATTTGCATATATTTCATAAGAAAATGCATAAGTCCATAATTTACCTTTAGAAAACATGAGTTATCTATGTATTTCATCATAAATTCATGTAGATCTATCAATACATGCTTAATTTCATATGAACTCTTCCTTTATAATACAAAATCCCACATCATATGATCATAACTAGAAAACATGGGGATAACATGGGTTAATGGGGGAAATCATCATAAAATTATAGTACTTCATCAATTCATGCATAAGATATCATAATTCAATCATTTAAAAAAATAATCAAAAGAACCCATGACAATTGAAGAAAACCCCAACTCAATTGGGGAATTCTAACTTTGGAAATAGAGGAATTTGGGAACTCCATGAATAGAAGGAATCCATGGATGAAAACTATCATACCTTAAAGCCAAATTCTTATCTTCAATGGAGGAATTTAAACTTGACTTGAAACCCTAGGTTGAATCCTTATTCTTCAAGCTTTCTAGAGAGTGAATTATTGGAGAGTTCTTATTTTTGGTAAATTTGGAGAGAACGAAGTGAATGGACTAATTTGGGAGTTGAAATAACTTATATAGAAGTCTTAGTGAAGGGAAAAATGATGTAGTATAGGATTTAATTAATTAGGAAAAGACTCAACTACCCCTGAACTTAACTGCCAACCCACCACCAACGGCCATTGATGATGGACCGTGGTTAGGACGACGGGCCGTCCTGCACGTCCATCGCTCGTGGTTAAAAACTTAAATTTGGGGTCTTGGACCACAAGCCCTCAACCACGGACTGTGGTTACACCAATGGTCCGTTGGTCCAGTCGTGGTTTTGACTTGTTCTGGGCAGTGCTAGGGTGATCAACCATGGACCACACCTACAGTCTGTGGTCCAATCCACGGGCCGTGGGTGGCCATCGTAGGTTGACACCTACAACTTTAGGAAATGGGTAATTTGTCCTTTCTCGAATACGGGGTGTTACATCTGGTTACTAGGAATGGGGAGAGGACGTGTTTCCCCGCTACAAGGAGAATTTTGAGCGCATCAAGGTTTATGATGTCATATATACTTTCTTTGTTCGTGTATTACTATGATAACAACATACTCCATGCTTGTTGTAAGCTCTGGCATCCATCTACCAACACACTTTCTACTTTCATTGGAGAGGCGTCCATATCACTTCGGGACCTACGGGCGATTGGAGGTCTTCCTATACAAGAGTTATTTTATGACGATGTTGTTCCCCCAGTGAAGGAATTGACACAGATGGATACTTGAGGGAAATTGTTTCTTCCCAAAAGTTGCTTATATTTTTGTTTAGCCTTCTATAGATTATACCGAAAGGTGATCTCTATGAGGTGTCCATCCATGACTACTTGAAGTTCTAATTGAGAAAACCTAATATATATATATAAACACACACACACAACCTCTGGAAAAGATGTGAAAGGTTCGATCAACAAAGCCAATATTGAACCACAGTCCTTCTGGATATATTTACTGGACTTCCTACCATGGACTGAAGAGGAGAATTTCCCCCTTCCACGAGCTAGACATGGAAGATTCACTTAGAGATGATACTATTTTGGCAGCCTTCCTTACTTTTTGGATTTTCAAATTCATGCTTTCGAACAGGAAAGCCGACTATGTGCGTGCTAGTGTTTTGTAAAAGCTGATGTGCTTGATTTTTCAGCTTTCTTGAGCTTTGTGCTCATATGGAAGAAAATTCATAACTTGGAGTACAATCGCCTAAATAACAAAATAATTTTTTTTGAAATATAACTTTGATATCTTCAATATGAATAGTAAAAACCACGACCAAAAGCTTTATGGAGTTGTACATGTTTTCCTTCAAAGTCGGCTCAAAATTTGACGTGCTTGATTTTTTCAGCTTCGAGCACTTACTAAAAAAATCATGACTCGAAGTTAGAGCGTCGAAATTACGAGATTATTTTTTCATTGAAACTATAACTCTGAGAACTTCAATCTGTATAAAAATCACATCACATCCATAGGACTTTACGGATTGGTACAGAATTTCTTTTGAAATCAGCTCAGGATCTGCCATGCTTAACTTTTCACCATTGCACGTCAATGGATGAAAATTTATAACTCAGAGCAGGAGTACTAAAATCACGAAATTCATTTTTATTGGAAATATAACTTTGAGAATTTCATAAAAACCACAACCATAAGATTTATGAATTTGTACTGATTGCACTTTGAAGTCGACTCAAATATGTCATGCTAAAATTTTCAACTTTACACGCCTATGAGAGAAAATTCATAACTCTGAGTAGAAGCCTCGAAATTACAAAATTCTTTTTCCATTAGAAATAGAAATTCGAGAACTTCAATCCATATTAAAATCACCGCTATTTGATTCACAGATTTTGTACAAATTTTCCTTAGAAGTTGCCTAAAAATATGTCAAACTCATCTTTTTAGATTTTTATGCATTCTCACCGAAAAAATCTTAATTGATCCTGGAGATTTTGACTCATCGCCTATCCTCTCTTGCATTAATAAGCTTACAAATGTTACAACCCCCTCATGATGACATTTAAGAAAAGTTGCAACCATTTCTAGCTTCTACCGCTTTCGAGACCTAGAATCTTTGTCTAGTTTGATAAATAGATATGCTCACCCTTTTCTTTATATCAGAAATGTGTCAAATCTTCTCAAGATTGAAGTAATAAAATATTCTTCACACTTTAAAACAAATTATTTTTTTCAGCTACACCTGGCTCTTCATTTGAAAGAATAAACATTAATGTCACATAGCGACACTTTTTCTTCTTATGATTGAACCTAGAATAATAATACTCTAAGCTGCCTAGGTACTTTGGTGAAGAGGATCAAGTAATAACGTAGTTCAATCAATGAGTTATTTATTTTTATTGTATTTTTTTGTGTCCTAAATTTTTCCTTGGAAGCCTCTTTCTAGGTATTCAACATAGTAGAATTTGTGTCCTAAATTTTTCCCTAGGCCACCTCTTTCTAGATTTTTAACCTAGCGAACATTTTTTGTGTCCTAACATTTTCTTAGATTGTCTCTTTCGAGATTTTCAACCTAGCGGACATTTTTTAGAGTCGTACACAATTTATACTCTTGTGGATTAGGAGTAAAAACTACTTCAATGAAAGTACTTCTTTCAAAATTTTCCATTGATGGGACCAATTCGCAAGCCTTCTGCATCCACAAGGTTGTAAGGACTGCTTAAATAGGCTTCTTGAATGACGCATGGTCCATCCCATTTTGAGGTGAACTTTCTTTCTATTTTATGATATATGATAATGGGTTTTCTTATTGCAAGAACTTGATTAGCAACTTGGATGGACCTTATACAAACCTTTTTATTAAAAGCATGAGAAAGACAAGCTTGATAACATTCAAGACTTTGTTGATCTTCCAACCTTTTCTCATCGAGAGCCTTTAACTCTACAAGGTGTAGACAAACAATTTCTTCTTGGATGGTAAGTCTCAATGCTGGTATTTGGCATTCAAGTTGAAGGAATACTTCAGTTCCAAAACTAAGAAAATAATGTGTCACTTGAGTTGGTATGCAATTATTTGTTCGGTATGCCCAATGTAACACCTCAGAAATGGGAAAGTTGACTTGGAAATGTAAGGATTAAATTGTGGGCTACTTCTTCAGACCGACAAGACCATCTACGGTTCATCAAAGCTTCCATTGGTCGTAGAGAGCACTCGTAAGAACTTAGTTGAGTATTGGGAAAATTCAAGCCCTAATAAGTTGATATATGGTTGATATAGATGAGTCTAAGGATGGTCTACAGACCATGTGAAGTTCCCATAGAAGTGATCCAGACTTAATGAAATATTGGACTCAAATTTTAGGTCTATAGATTTGCATTACGGACCATAGAAAGTGCGACGGTCCATTGGAAGGGTTTCGTGGAAAATGGGTCAAGTGTTGGGTTCCGGTACTTGGTTCCATGGTTGATCAGTACGGTCTGTACAAAGTCCTACAGGTGGTAGGTTTAAACCTTTAAGTCCTTTGGCTGTTTTTAATGAATGGTGTTTTGGTCTTTTCTTACCCACATATCCCCTAAACTATGTCATTTTGGCCCTATAACTACCCATATAACTGAATTAACTCTTCAAAAATCCCTTATTCTTTCACATTGACTCAAATACCAAAATTCCCTCCCAGTTCATCCCCTCCAATTCTTTCTGAAGCTCAAAGGTGAAAGCTATGGTTTCAAGCTTCAAAGTCAAAATCTCAGTCTATTTGCATTGACTTTGAATTTCAAGGTATTTAGGAATTCACCAATTGATAAGTTTTATTCATTGGATCACAAGAGAACTTCAATCTCCAATTAAATTTCACCCAATTCAATTAGGTTTTATGTCAATCTCCATGGGTTCTTTTTATTATGATTCAGTTGATGTTATTCTTTATTATAATGCATGATTTAACCTAATAACATGATTTATAATTGATTTCATATGGACCTATGATTTATGCTTTGATTTTTACCTATGAACTATGAACTATGATCATAAATTCAACACGCTACCCTTTGGGTGGTGTTAGTTGGGCTTGCCAAGCTAAATCGGTGAGTCACCATCCATGCTTCAACTCGCCTTCTCATTCTCCAAGCTTCAGATGTTTAAAACACAATTGGCGAGCTCGTTCGAGAAAACACCACCCACCGAGAACAGTGTATTATAAATAATTTTATCAAGAAATTTGGATTGTAAAATTATTCATTTTTAATAGTAAAAACAAGTGAGTGGATGATGCCACCAATTTATTAAAAGGATTTGGTTATCAAATGTCACAATTAAATTAAGACTTTAAAGATTCAAGAATTAACAATCAATCTAGGGGTGTAGAGAATGGAAATCAATGTCACATAGGGGTAATTGTGCTGCTATATACTGATGAACATTGATGAATATGCTATGTCAGAACTAATGATGCTAATCTTCTTTCCATCTCATATAATCCTTGCATAGAATCTCCTTTCGGTCTCATCTATATGCCAATCTCAAAACTCAGTACCTTACTCTATTTTCTCTTTCAATACAAAAATTGGGCAAATAGATTTTACCCATAACCTCTATTTTCAAGCAAGTTACATATATCAAAAACCATAAGTGCTAGTATTGGACTAATTACCCATACAATCAATATCTGTCAAGCATCGATGGGAGATTAGAAGTAGTAATTAAGTTAGCAACCTTAACCCATAAACTAATTCCATGCTAATTAGCCCCAATTCATGTATAAATAATAGAAAAAAGAGCATAACACAATACTCACTACATTAAATCAACACCCAACCCTATAATTGCACCCCTAGATCATGGGGTTATAACCACCCATCATAAAAAGAAAAGAAAGTATCTTTCGTGAAAGCATCTATGTGTAACATGAAATTAGGCAATTACAAGAAAACCTACTTTGAATTCAACTTCAATTTGTTAGTTTCAAGAACAAAGTTTAAAACCACCAAAAACTAGAAAGTGTTATTTCACAAGGTCAGGTATTTCTCTCTTGTAAATTCTCTCACTATCCAATTCTTAAAACTCTCATTTTTCTCTCTCCTATGGGCTATTTCTAGTTTCCCAAAATTTGTTCCAAAAATTTAATACGATACCCTTTGGGAGACGTTAGTCGGGCTCGCTGAGCTTATTCGGTGAATCGCCATCCATGTTTCAACTCGCCTTTTCTTGCTTTAGGCTTCAACTATTTGAACATCAATCGATGAGCTCGTTCATGTCTTCCTTTCATATTCGGTAAATTTCATAAAGACTCACCGAATCTGAAAGGAAGACTTGAATGAGCTCGCCGATTGATTTTCAAATACCTGAAGCTTGGAGCAAGAGAAGGCGAGTTGAAGCATTGATGGCGATTCACAAATGAGCTCAGTGAGGCTGACTAACATCGCCTAAAGGGTAGCGTATAATGTTTTGGGCTATATTTTGGGAAACTATAAATAGCCCAAAGAAAAGATAAAAAGAAGAGCTTTTAAAGTTGGATAGTGAGAGAATTTATACGAGAGAAATACTTGACCTTTGTAAAGAACACCTAGTTTTTGAGGGTTTTCAACTTTATTCTTGCAATTAACAAATTGAAGTTGAATTGAATGTGGGTTTTCTTGTAATTTTTTAATCTCATGTTACCCATGACTGCTTTCATGAAAGGTTAATTTCTTTGCTTTTGTGAGGGGTAGCTAAAACCTAAAGATCTAAGGGTGAAATTATGGGGTTGAGTGTTTATTTAATGTAGTGGATATTGTGTTATGCTTTGTTTTACTATTTTTCATACATGAATTTGGGCAAATTAGCATGGGTTAATTTATTGGTTAAGGTTGCAACTTAATTCCTACTTTTGATCTCCAGTCGACGCTCAAAAAAGATTTATTGGACTGGGTAATTAGTCTAAAACTAGCAATTTAGTTTTGATGTCTCTAAATTGCTTGAAAATATAGGTTATGGGTCGGATCTATTTTCCCTATTTCTACATCGAAAGAGATAATAGAGTAAGGTATTGGGTTGTTTAGTTTTGCATATAGATGAGACTAAAAGGAGAGTCTATGCATAGATGCTTTGAGATCAAAAGATGATTAGCATCATTGAATATGACCTAGCCTATTCATAAATGTTCATAACTATAGAGCAACACAATTACCCCTATGTGACATTGATGTCCAATCACTGCACCCCTAGATTATTTGTGAACTCTTGAGTTTCTTCTAATTTTTTTTTGTTGTGACAACTGATAACCAAAACTTTTTATTGAATAGGTGGAATCATCCACCCACTTTTTCTTACTATTACAAATGCGCAATTTTACAATCAAAGTTTCTTCATAGGAATTCTCTATGATATACCATTTACTATGGAAATGGACCAGACTCTTTATTGGGATTTTATTGACTACAACTGTTATCACTACATATTTGTTTTAAGGAGGACATTTGAGCATTATCGAAAATGGTGACGCTGCCAGGGAATGGTGGTTGAGAATTCTAATTGAGAAGTTAGATTTTAATTTTATTTAGTTGAAGTAGATCGTTGTTTTTTGTTGTTGTTGGCTGATTTGCAGGTCTTATTCAATGAGTGACCATGGTAGTGATAACGATAGTCACTATTGTAAAAACGACAACGTAGTTGATTTGAACGATATGCATATGAATATTTTTCAAACCACGAGAGCCATCCAGATACATCCCATAGCCGAGAGGATGGTGTTTCACATATCTAGAACAATGTTACAATTGCTCTAACGGAAAGGAAATTTTGAGGGCCTAGCTCATGTGGATCCCTATGAACACCTTAGGAATTTCATAGAGGTATGTGGACCATTTTTGTTCAAGAATATCTCTCAAGAGTCTATAAGGTTGAGGTTTTTCCCGTTCTTTCTAACGAGAGAAACTACAAGATGGTTGGCAGAATTTCCAAATGATTATACCACTTCTTCGGAGGAGCTAAATGATGCCTTCTTGGAGAGATTCCTCCCCCCATCGATGATGGTTAAACTTCGAACTCAGATCCAAAATTTCTAGTGTATTTGAGGTGAACCTCTCCATGATTTGTTGTCTAAACATTTCATTGGAGATGGAATTAAGTTAGTAATTGTGGTTAGAACCAATAGTGGGCAGTGCATGGATGATGACAAGTTTGAGGCATTATACAATGAGAAATTTCAATATTTGGGAAACCAAATGAAGGGTTCTCACACCAATTATCAACGACAACGTGGGAACCAAGGTTGGAACAAGGATAGAGATGGTGGTTGGAAAGATTAGCGAGGTGGAAATTGAAGAGATTGAAAAAGATAGGTAAGTGCATCTCCATGATCGTCTTTGACCAAAAGAACTATCTAGGCTAGAAGGCAGCCGAACCAAGACATGCTTACGAGCATCTTCAACAAGGTTGAAGGGTTCGACAAAGTGTTGAAGGAATTGAAAAATGACTTCTCCACTTTATCCCAAATGGTGACTTCTCACTTGGTGTCTATCAAGCAGTTGGAGACCGAATTATGCCAAATCTCCACTCATCTCAATCAAAGGAAAAAGGGAATGTTTCCTAGTGACACTGTCCCAAACCCCAAGAGTGAATATTAAGATGTTAAGAACTATGTCGTGCCAGGACATTAAATAAGGCGCTCCCCGAGTCTTTACTTTTGTTTTTATTTCTTTCAAATAATGTGCATTGTGGGTGGTTGAGA
This sequence comes from Solanum acaule, assembly GCA_036250505.1. NCBI lineage: Eukaryota > Viridiplantae > Streptophyta > Magnoliopsida > Solanales > Solanaceae > Solanum > Solanum acaule. Next base: position 2,197 of record JAJOOR010025214.1, on the reverse strand, counting down.
AGAAGTTGAAAGGTTAAAAGGGGAAGTATAGGTGATGTGGAAACCTAAATGACGATACACCAAAGGCATTATGCAGACAAATTTTGGTCTGTGTTATGAGCTTGAATAGGTGGAAAAGTGCACTGTCAATTTTGGCGATCAAAGCTCCAAAAGGTGACTCACCAAAGTGCACTATGTAGACTCCATCGAGTTCGCTGAACAGCCTTCGGGTTTGGTGTTTATTTAGGAATATCTGGCGAGCTTGAGCTCCAATTGGTAATTCACCAAACACATTCGACGACATTAGTTGTGTGCACCGAACAGGCCTGATATAATAAGACCAAGGGTCTTTTCAAATTCAAAAATCAAACTCTTTGTTATCTCAAAGTCTTTTCCTCTACCATCTCTTGCATTTCTTTATTTGAGTGATTGTGAGCCTTTAGTGTGTGATTCAACAGTCCAAGGAGTGCTTTTTTTTGCATTCTCTTCCGATCCAACTCGTTTTCTTGATCTTCTTGACTCGTGCTTCCTACTAAGGTTGGCTTTTAATTTTTGTTGATAATTTGAAGCTTTAAATTATAAAATGGGTGTGTGCCTAAAGCCATTTGTTGTTGTTGAAACTACATAAAAAATGATCATTAGAGGCAATTAATTCTTAATTGACGCTAAATATGTATTTTTAGCGGCAATTAACACTCCTTGTATATGTCCGTATAACCTTTAGCGATATTGGTTCTAATGGCACTTAATTAAAGAATTTAGTACTCTTTATTAATGGTAAAAGTTATTTTTGTTGTAGTGTGATTGTTACATTTCATTGGGTAGCTTTATATTTTGTGATTTCAATTGTACCCACGAGTTATTTTAATGTGTGTGCCTGTAGAATGTTAATATTTATTTTGTTGGTGGAATTTTGAGATTGAACTAATATTAATGTTGGGTCAAAGTCTAATTTGATGTGGGTGAAGTCTAATTAACCCAGTGTTGACCCCATATCATGATTTTACCTTATGATAGACAAGGTGAGTACTTTCTTAAGGTCAAATTGTCAATGGGAGCAATACTTAGCAAAATCTGGGGGAAGTCTGAGTACCCATGGGTAGAAAATCATATAGGTGGGTTGTAATGATGTGGGGAAACTCATATTTGTTGTATATGTTAAGAGCTGTAAAGAATTAGGCACTGGGATGAACACTTCCTATTCGACATGCTTAACTTAGCTTGCCAAAGAGGTTAGAAGAATCACCGAATAAGCCCAGTTCACCATCATTAGCATATATGACCTTGGGTAATGTCCCATTCGGCAGACTTGTCTTAGTCCACCGAACATACTTGGTGAATTGTCGAGTGGGAGTGGACATTGCCTTTGATGCCTATTTCATTTCAATTTGCACTTTCATTTTTGGCACACTTGTCTTAGCCTGCTGAAACAGACTTGGTGAATCGCTGAGTTGTAATTGACTTAGCCTTTTATGCCTAATTCCGAAGATTTTTGCTTCTATCTAATTCGGCGAGCTCACCGATCATGTTTGGTGATCTGCCTTCTCATTATGTGAACCTTATGATAATTTTTGAATTGTATTTCAAACTACGTTTGATTTCGACTAACTTTCACAAATCCTATGTATGAATGTGTGATTTCTAGATTATGGAACGAACAAAAGGCAAGCAAGTGGCAACATTAGACAAGAGTCAGAGAGATACTTCTCCCCTTCTCCTATGAAGAAACAAAAGGGCATATCCATTAATGAGCCTTTGGAGGCTCCTCGTACTCAACAGGAAAATCCACATACCCTTACAAGTGGGGGGTGGGGGGGGGGGTAGGGTAAGAAAGTTCAAAGACATATTGCCACTAAGTAGGTGAATATTTGCTCCACGTTAGTGTTGTCTCCTCAAGATCCAATTCCGCGCACCAGTGTTCTCCCAATAATAGCTCGAAGGGCCTTAAATAGTCTCAAGGCATAACAAGAGTGGACTATTTTGGAGGAGCGTAGGATGTCTACTGATGGACTCATGAGTGAATAACGAACTATTTGGGAAACTATTAAGTTCCACACGTTTGAGGAGTTCATCAAGGAAAGAAACCCTTATATTCCTTCTTGGGTGCAGGAATTTGACATAGCCTATGCTAAGGCCCTACTAAAAGAAAGGGCACTGTCTAGATTCCCGTGGATGATGTGGAAGTGTGAGGAAAGATGGTTGAATGTCATGCAAGGGA
>JAJOOR010025213.1:0-18709 GCA_036250505.1 Solanum acaule | reverse complement strand
ATTAATTGGTGAAGGTTGAGGTATGCATGGTAAGTGCACTTTGTGTGACCTTAAGGTGGTGCCTTAGTGTGGGTGATGGTATGGGACGTTGCCCATACATTGCACAAATGTATTGCTTAAGGGTTACTTAAGGTGGAGGTCCAAAGCAAGAAAGTAAAGGTAAATGGATTATGTATGTTTATGATATGTTGTGAAGCATATGACTTTGTATGGTTGGTTGTGACTTGTAAGGTTCCTATTATGTTGATGTTCATGAGATTTTATCAAAATGGCATGAAAGAATAACTTCCAAACAAATGTCCTTTTTAGCATGTTTTGCATATTCTCATACTTAGTACGTCAGTTGTACTAACCCCTTTCTTCTATTTTATTACAAGTGTAGGTTGTGGTAACTAGGAGGAGATTGTGTTTTGGAGTTGCTTGGATAGCTTCACTCTTCCAAGTCTTTGGTATGTCCTCAAGATTCGAGGACTATGTTTAGAAGTTTCTTAGTCATTGTAATAGACACTTAAGTTTCATTTCATTTGTAAAGGGTCGTGTCCCTTAGTACGTTTTGAATTCTTAGTGATTTTTATGATCTATGCGATGAATTAATGCTAAGGCTTGTATAAGACCTCCGAGAGGTCGAATACACATGTAACGGCTAGGGGGTGCTCTCGGGTCGTTACAGGATCCACTTAAAAGCTAAATATGATTAGTTCTACCTTCGGCAAGTAGAATGCCTTCTTTCAGTGTGGGGTTATATGACACTGGATTCCATGTAGCTCACATGGTCTATGTCGGTTATAGATAATTTTCCCTAATAATAATAATAATAAGATGATGAATATGATAGGAACTATACTATGGCTTCTTAATGGGTTTACTTAGTAGGAGTGGGGGTATGGTACTTCACTTTTACATTGCACAAGTAGACTTATTTAGGAGGTTACGGAATGATTTCCTTATGGTATGTTGAATATGAATTTATGTATGTATAATGAATGGAAGGTGTTATAGGTGACTTTCCTTATGTTAGGTTATGTTCATGTATTTTCCTTATCTATGACTATGGATTATAGTAAACTTGATTTGATGTTTATGAGTATGTGGCTTCAAAGGGATGCTTAGTAGGGTTGGTATTATGGGATACCAACCATACATTGCACAAGTGTTCTTAGAGGTTCCTAAAGTATTGGTATTACTATGTTATGAGCGTATTGGGACTATAGCTTGTCTTCTATGTTGAAAAATGCATATTGGCTTTCCAAACTAGATAAATGCATACTTACAAGGAAAAAAATGTCCTATTTAGCATATTTAAATGTTTGTATGCATGTTTCCATACTTAGTACATATTTGTGCTAACCCCTTCTTTCTACATACTGTAAGTGTAGGTCCCGAGAATTGATTCATTACTTCCTTCTTCAAAGTAAAGCTTGGCTCGACTATTCCCTAAGTTTTGGTGAGCCCTCCAGTTCAAGAACCAGATGTTTATTTCAGTCTTAGTTTCATTAGCATTTTCTTATGTTAAGCCTTTCATTGATGTAAAGGGTTAAGTCCCTAATTTCGTACCCTTATGTTTAGATGGTTTTAATGAGACAAGTCTAGTATTTCCACAACCCTTTTTGTATGGAATTTGAAGACTGACTTCTATTTAGAAAAGTTTTAATTTTCCGCATTATTTCTTATGATATTATGTGTATGATTATGCTAAGGGCTTGTATACGACCCCTTCGGGGTCAACTATGCCATGTTACGTCTAGGGGGTAACCCCGGGTCGTGACAACAATTCAACCTATAAGATTTATATTCTCTTTTAGACTTTACTCTCAAAGCCTTACCAACACTAGGTAATCACATTAACTTAACCCTAAAGCCCTAGCTATTAGGATCTCAACCACACTCTCAAGGTTTCTTTCTTAATCTCTTCTTTATACCTAGATTTCAAGGTATTTTGATCACATTCTTCATTACTAGGTGATTCTAGTCTTAATTGATCATAAAGGTTCAATTCTAACTTTACAAGTCAAGATCAACCATATACAATAGAGTCTACTTCAATTCATGATTACATGGTCCTAACTCTGATCAATTACAATACACAACATTGAATTAGGAAGATCACATATGAACCTTCAACTTTGCCTCTAATGCCATAACCCCACAGAGATCACATTCATCAACTTACATTTGGGTTCATCATAGAAATCACATGAATTCATCATAATATCATTAAACAAATACAATTCAATCATAATTGGATGCTATCCACTAGATTGGAGTCACACCCAATCCCTACCCATGTAATCACAACCCTAGCTAGAATTGGGCTTTTGAGTTCACAATTGGGGGGAATATATGGGGGCTCCATGGGTGGAAGAACCCATGGATGAATAAGCTTCACATATCTTCAATCAAAGCCCCAAACAAAGCTTGAAATCAATGGATAATCAACCTAGATGTTGCCCCTCTTCTCTTCTCTTCTTCTTCTTCTTCTTCTTCTTCTTCTTCTTCTTCTATTGTAGAGAGAGTATTTCTTGGAGAGTAATTTGGGGGTCTTTAGATGAATGAGTTAAAGTGATTAGTTTAGGGTCTATTAACTATTTATAGGAGTTAAATTAACTAACTAATCGCCCTTCCTAACCCCTAAACTAATTACTAAACTAACCCCTAAACACTAACTTAAAAACTAAAACTGAAAAACTGGCAGCACCTACGACTTGACCATCTACGGACCGTAGATTGATCTACTGTCCATGGTTTGGTCTCGTGGTTTGGGTCAGAGACTCATATTTTGCAGGCCTGATCTACGCCAATGACCTACGGGGCGTAGGTTGATCTAAGGGGAGTGGATTGCAACTGTAGGTCACACTTTTTGATAGTTTGGGGGACTGTTAGGGGTCCTCCTCAAGGACCACTTGGGTGGTCCTTGTGGAGTCGTTCCCGGACTTTTAACCCCTAAACATGTCATTCTAAGTACGGGAACCATTTATCTTGATTTTAACCCTTATACAACACACCAAAACTAACTAATTTATGAGGTGTTACACTAGCTTTCACCCTAGAGTCAATTTCAAAGATGTTTTAAAAGTTTTCAAGTTCATGAAAAACCCTAGACTTTACTCAATCTCATGGGTTCATTCTTCAAACGATTTCAAAGGTTTACTAAAGTCAAATTATGATTATATTGATGATTTTACTCTATGAACCCATGATTTCTCTCAATTCTTTAATTGTGTTGATGATTATGAATGAATGTTGATGGATTATTCCTAAATTGCTTTGGGTTATTGAATTGTATCATCATCTATGCCTAATTGTGGTGAATTGTTAGTGAATTGAGGATTTGTGATCATAGCCTTGAAAGGGCAAGTTTGACCTAAATACTTGTTGTAATAGAATTGTATTAGAGATGTTGATCCACTTGAAAGGTGGAGGTGTTTAATTACATTGTATGTTGAGATCATGGCTTGAAGGCATAGTGTGAGGAATTGAAGTATTGTCATGATGTTGTACATATGAATGATGTTGTGATCATGGCCTTGAAGGCAAGGTACCACTTGATAGGGTCATAGTGAGTTCTCTAAGTCTTCATGACTAATGACTGAAAGTCCTCTAAATGAAGCTATTAAAGAATGTTGATTTGAAGGTCTATATGTAATGATGCATGCTATACTAGGATTATATTTTGAGTTACTTCCTTGTTATGACTTATTGTATTTGAATGTGCCTTCCCTATGGTGACTTCAAAGGAGTACTTAGTGTGAGTAGTAGTATGGGATGCTACTTGCACATTGCACAAGTATGACTTAGGGGTTGTCTTAGGTGATGGTCCTTATGTGATGAAATAACTTGTTAAAGGTTTAGGTCTTCTGTGTATGAATATTATTGAAGATGGAAAGGTTGAATGGTAGGTTCACTTTTGGTGACCTTAATGTGGTACCTTAGTGTGGATGGTGGTATGGGACGCTATCCATACATTGCACAAGGTATAGCATGAGGGTTACTTGAGGTGAAGGCTAAATGTGAAGGTAAAGAGTTACATGTTGACATTGTTCAAATGTGATGTTATGACTTGTATGATGATTTTATTTTTAATTGATGTCTATTATGCTATTGTTCATGATATTTCTTAAAAAGTGGCATAATGCATGGTTTCCAACAAAAATGTCCCTTTTAAAGCATGTTTTTGCATGGTCATCATAATTAGTACATTTTTGTATGCTAACCCATATTTCTCTTATTTTTACTACAAGTGTAGGTTCCGGCAAGTGATTGATTCTAGCTATGATTGAAGTGCGTGGATAGAAGTTTCCTCTAAGACTTGGTATGTCCTCTTAGATCGAGGACAAGGACTTTTATTGTTTCTAGTTCTTTATGTTTTAAGACTATTGTTAAGACTTTGATTGTAAGGGGCCGTGACCCTATCTTGTTAAAGTTTGTCTAAGATGGCCATGAGAGACTTTAGTATTCTGTTGCTTTATAAATGAGTTTTTGAATGATACATTGTATGGTTTTGAATAAAAAGTTTTAATTCCATACTATTTCTATTACCTATGCGATGAATGAATGATATGAGGCTTGTATAAGACCCCTTCGGGGTCGAGAACGCCGTGTTACGACTAGTGGGTGCTCTCGGGTCGTGACAGAAATGGAAACCACAATTAAAGCTCTTGTCCTCGAATACATGAGGACATACCACAAGATTGAAGAGTAGTTAACCCAAGCTTGAACTAGGAGGGACAATCACCTCACACACAGAACCTATACTTGTTAGAAAAATAGAAGAAATATGGGTTAGCACAATTAATGTACTAAGTATGATAATCATGCACAAAATCATGAAACTATGCAAAAAGGGACAATTTAGTTGAAGAGTATGCATCTTTTTAAGGTTTGAGAATCATAATGAAAATTGGAATAAAAGCATGTATCATAAGCATAACCAATGTAAAAGTCATCATATCATAATAGGAACCCACCATGAATACTCTCAAAGTCTACTTATGTCATGCATAAGTAAGACCCCATAATCCTACCTATGCTTAGTAAACTCCTTAAGCAAACATAGTTAGTACTTTACCTTCATTATTACTTTGGGAATAAGCCTTAACCGACATAGACCATATGAGCTAAACATGGAATCCGGTGTCATGCCCCACACCGAAAATAGGTGTCCTACTTGCCTAAGGTAGAACTAAATGTATAGCTTTTAGGTGGATCCACTAGCTAAAGACCTATGAGGGCTCATAGTTATGGCATACGAAGATTGTTACTAGAAATTTGCCCTTTTCTGACGGGGGAGCTTCCATCTCATGAGATACATTATAAAAATCCGTCCTCTCTAGCGGGGGTATTTCCATCTCTAATTCAATATCCACTCGGTGCTAAGCATTACTTCCCACAATTACACATTTAGTTTTTGAATTGAATTTACAAGCATGAAGGAGTATTTTACCCTCCATCCCACACAATTCATAATAATAGCTCATAAGTTCATTAGGTGAGAATAGACTTTCAACCTTAGAACCATAACATAGTGAGAAGAACTTTCACATCATGATCATTGTGTATTTATGAGAATGAACTTTCAATTAACACAATAATAAGGTTATAATCATATTCATATAGTGCATATACATGTAACTCATAATTTGACATAAGTCTCATGTCTTACCCATCTTGGATCAAGGATCACTTTCCCCCAATCAATCTAGCATTATTGCATTCAACATGAGTAATAATATGATAAAGAAACTACATTACAATAAGAACAATTCAACACAATTGACCTTACTACAATTTCACCCACATTGCATTCATAAAATTAGAGTTAGAGGGGATTTCATGGATTCATGGTGAAGTTATCATAAAAACATCTTAAAACAGTAATTAATCCATAATATATGACAATTAAGTGTTTGAAAACTATTTGAGAAAGAATCCATGATTGGAAGAAAATCCTAGGTCTTTGAAGGTTTTTCCTAGTTTGAAATTGGAGAGTTTAAGGGGTCCATGGAAGAAAGTGATCCATGGATCAAGATTACCATACCTTAGTTGATGTTTTCCTCACGAAATTGGAGTGAAAAGGCTGGAACTTGAACCCTAAGCTTGACCTTTTTCTTGCTCTTCAATGGAGTCTTAGAGAGAGAATATTTTGGGAGGGAAATAGTTTTGTGTTGGGGTCTTGAATAAATGAACAAATGAATTAGTTTAGGGGTCTATTAGATATTTATAGTTAGTTTTAATTAGTATTAACTGACCCTAGTTAGTTAATTAATTAACCCAAAAACCCTCCCTTAACTCTAACTAAAAATAATTAGCTAACCTACAAGTGTCACTCACGGAACCCCACCCACGGACCGTGGGTGGGTTCACGCTCAGTTTTGCATGCTCGTGGAATGGTTCAGAGAGGTGGAGAATGCAGGGGAGGCTCAGCCTCGACCCACGACCCCCACCTATGGGGCGTGGGTCCACCCACGGTTCGCGGGTGCCCATCCGTGGGTGAGGTTGCATTTTGACAGCTTTTTGGCATCCCCCTTGGTCCTCCTCAAGGACCCTTTGGGGTGGGGGGGTCCTTGGGGGTCATGCCTTGACGTTTATACCCAAAAACACTAGCACTAAGTAACGGAGGTTATTTTATGACTCTACTCTTTATGTTAGACTCCATCTAGGTCACTAGTGCATGATTTAGGCTCTAGTTTAGTCCTCTAGATTTGGGGGGCGTAACAACTCTCAAAGCTTTTACTTCTTACAATCATCATACATATCTAGATCACAATATATTCTAATCACAAGCTTCATTCTTTAGCGATTCTAGTCATAATTCACCATAAAGGCTAAATCTCAATCATTACTAGTCATGATCCATCATATATACTTTAATGTAATTCAATTCATGCTTACATGCTTCTATTCTTGAACAATTACTATACATATCATCAATTCTAGAAGATCATCTATAAATCTTCAATTTCCCTCTTTAAAGCAAAAACCCACACTACTTGAATTTCATCAATTAAACTAGGGTTAGGCATGGAGAACATGTAAATTAATCATAATATCATGATTCCCTACTAATTCAATCATAAACAATCAATATCCACTCAATTGGATTCATACTCAACTTAACCCACAATATTGGAAGGAACCCTAACATTAATTGGGGATTCATCTTCATAATTGGGGGAATTCTAGGGGGACTCCATAGATGGAACTATCCATGGATGAATAATCTAACATACCTTTGATACAAAGCCCTCACAAAGCTTGGAAGATTGGAGAAATTTGACCTAGCTTGACCCTTCTTCTTCTTCTTCTTCTTCACTTTTTAGAGAGAGAATTTCTTGTAGGGAATTGGGTTTCTTTTGGGGATTTAGAAATAATGATTTGGATGACTTAATTAAAGGTCTAAAGTCTTTATATAGTTGGTCTAAACTAGGGTAAAACAACATCACTTAATAACTAATTAATTCTGGAAAGTTTTGTAACCCACTTCTTAATCAACTTAAGCTTGGTCACTGCCTCACCCACGAGACCACGCCCATGGGCCGTGAGTGGACTCAAGGGGCATGCTGTTCATCCGTGGGTGGAGTTACTGGCATAGGTTCTTAAGCCCTTGACCCACGACCCCTCACCCACGGGGCGTGGGTGGACCAAAGAAGCGTAGGTCCCACGTAGGTGGACTATTTTGGGCTATTTTTCTTGGGCAGATTGCTAGGGTCCTCCTCAAGGACCCTTGGTAGGTCCTTGGGGAGTCATACCTTGACATTCTAACCCTAAAACCTTCATTCTAAGTACGGGAGGTTAAATTCACAACTCTAACCCTCAAGTCAAGCTCTAGTTTAGCCTACTAGTTTCCGAGGTGTTACAACTAGGTACTGAGTAGGTTTCATAGGCCGATTGAGCAAGAAAGGTAAAAACAATCAAAAAAGATAGAATCTAGACACAACAAAAGGTAAAAGCAGGAAAGAAAGAAGGCAAACGAGTATATGAAGTAAAGCTAAGTATAGCTAAATTAAACCGAACATGACCCCATAAGCCCAAAAGATACACTCGTGCACAAGTTTCAATAAACTCAAACGGATCCCCATAACTCCGACAGGTACATAAAATAACTAAGACTATAAGAATAAGATACTCAAACCCATGTCCCAAAGAACTCAACTAGGCCTCGAACCCACAGTGATATAAGCCTGAAAAGTAAAGTTGTAGAAGTTGGGCTTTTAACCCAAAATGATAGCATATGAGCCTCGAATCCAAGGGTAAAAAATATGGGCCTCGAACCCAAGACATCAGTCTCAAGCTTGAAATAACGTCCTCGAATCGTAAAATGTCACCCTCGAACTGGAAATAACAGCCTTGAACCATATATAAGCATTGCAGTCGACCAACTCATAACCTAACTAACAAGAGTGCCAAGGGTGTGTCAATTCCAAGGAGAATCCAATGTTAAGGTAAGTCACCGTGGGATGCCGCACACCCAAAGGTATAAACAGAAGGCTCCAAGCTTAGTACAACTGAATCTCCTATCGTCGCAATAGCATAAGCCTGCTATAACACCTTGAAACGTCAGAAATAGAGAGAGGATATAATATCTAATAAGCCATAAATTCACCTAAACTAAGGCTTATACTATTAGACTCAAGTCTGCTATTCCAGTCTACAAGTATCTAGTCTGTTCAAAACAATGTTGGAGACAAATTAAAGCAACAAAGTTTGAGAGTCTAAGGAAACACTGGTTAATTCACATAGCATGCATAAACTAAAACCACCCAACTAGCAAGGTACTATGATCAAAATAATGTCAATCAAACTTAAGACATGGAATCTAAGAAAATAAGTAAGAATACTAGTCCCCGCCCCCAATCACACTAATAAACATGAGTTCACATATTCATGCTCAGTCAGATAGAAGGGAAGTCGTAGCCTAGCCTATAGGCCGACCACACGCGCTCCAAATCACTCTGTTGGTGCTTTTCCTTTCCGAACATCCTTTGAATGCCACCACACTATCAATTATAGGATCACAATTTTAATATGGTCGTTAAAACACCGAAATCACAACAAATGGAGACGGGTCAATTTTGAAGTCGAAACAGAAACATGGGACCCATATCGGACTTTCTAGATTTGACTCCTCCAAAAGAACTAGCACACTACTCCAAACTTGTGTTCCATCATGGAACACAATTTGAGGCTCTAAACGCAGCGAAAACCCAATATGCAAATAAATCACAATTTAATCAATTTTAAAAAACATGCAATAGGTAAAACTCAGAATTTACCAAGATCGAAGGGTTCCTAGAAATTCTTGAACACTCCAAGACGTAGCTTCGATAATTTCCAACACGTGGGACTTTGAATCACCCAAAATCGAGTAAAAAATAAGCAAGATATCACCAAATCAATATAGCCAAAATCAAGAAATCAAAAAGGGATACAACAGTCTGGTTTATTGTGATTTCACCTTGAATGATGTGCACTTGACAACTTCGAATAACTCTACAGCAAAGCCACAATAAGAATGAAGCTTCCTCAGATTGAACAGCCTCATTTGACCAAGATATATAAGCGATATTGGGTTTTGAAGTTTCCAATATGAGTTTATATTTCTGCCATATATACACCGGATTTCAACATTTTTTTTAGAAACTTAAAAACTCTGACGGGGTGTTCTGAACTCGTTCGGAGCCCCATACACACAAACAGGATATTCAACCATACAAAATTAGATATACCAGACTTAATGGAATAGTTGAAATTTCCATACGAGGTCATCTTGACATAGAGTGGGTCACATACCCAACCGCCATTTGAGTAAAATCCACAAAGAGGCTTAAAATTAGCTCGCAAGCCTTGGGATAGGAATGAAGAGTCAATCTAGAACAAACTCGACATTTCAGAGATAACAAAATTGGTGGAATTCTCATCCGAGCGTGTTTGATCAGAATGTTGACTAAAGTCAAATTTAGGCTTAAACTTTAAAGTTAAAAGGCCTAATCGCACCGAGTCACAGTGAAACCTCAAGAGTCATACTGACCATGCTACCAGCCTAAAATGATCCTTCCAAAACTGATGGAATCATTAGAATTAGATTCTAAGGTAATCTTCCAGAACTTCTGATTAAAAATGACTGTTCAAGGTTAAAAAGCTCCCAAAACACTAAAATTTGTATATAAACCAAATGAATGACCAGATGACCTAACTATCAGTCCCAACAAGTTATAAATGAATTGGGATCACCGCAAGAAAGCTCTAAACCACAAACAGGAGGCATCAATACAAATGTGACGTGAAGCTCATTACAATAATCACTACTAAAAAGGGCTTTCATCTACAACACTAATAGTCAAGAAGTACCTGAAGTCTTAAACAACCCAGGAACCAACTCTCGCATATTATGCTCAATCTCCCAAGTAGCCTCATAAACTAGACGATGCCTCCAACGAACTGTAACCACCTGAATGGCTCTCTAGTGCTACCGTCGCACATCTCTGGCAAGAATAGAAACTGGCTCCTCCACAAAGGTCAAGCGATCATCCAATTCAACTGAATCTTACTGGAGCACATTAGACTCATCTGGAACATACCTGCACAACATCGAGACATGAAAGACTAGGTGAATAGCTGAGAACATCGCAGGTAAAGCTAACTCATATGCAACCTCCCCAACCATTCAGAGGATCTCGAAAGGCCTAATATACTTGGGCTAAGCTTACCCCACTTCCCAAATGTTATCACTCCCTTCATGGGCAACATACGGAGAAAAATGTTATCACCAACTGAGAATCTCAAAGGTCACCGCCTACGATCCCCATAACTCTAGTGCCTACTGTGAGCTGTCCAAAGCCAATCCTAAATCACCCTCACCTACTCTAAAGCCTCATGCATCAAGTCTGCATCACGCGGTCTAGGCTTTGTTGTCTCAACCCAACCAACTAATAAGATACAATGCCTACTATGTAAGGCCTCATACAGGGCCATCTAAATGCTATAATGGTAGCTATTGTTGTACGCAAACTCTTCCAAAGGCAAGAATAAGTCTCGTTGACCTCCAAAATCTCATACACAAGCCTGAAATACGTCCTTAAGAACCTGAATAGTATGCTTCGACAGATTAGCAGCATACATGCGGAATGCAGTGCTTAGGTAATCATGAGAACCCAACTCGTCCTGAAATGTCTTCTAGAAGCTAGAAGTGAAATAAGCACCCTGATCTGATATAATAGAGATTGGCACACCATGAAGAATAACCACTTCACCAAGGTAGATACGGGCTAACCTCTTGGTACTGAATGTAGTTTGAACAGGGAGGAAGTGTGCTTACTTTGTCAGTCAATCAACGATAACCCAAATGCTATCACTACCTCTAGAAGTTCGAGGGAAATTTGCCACAAAGTTCATGGTGATGCGATCCCACTTCCACTCCAGAATGGGTAATCTCAAAAACTTACCACCATGTCTCAAATGCTAGGCCTTTACCTACTGGAAACTAAGGCAACGAGATACATAATCTCCAATATCTCTCCTCATGCCACTCCACGAGTAATGTTACCTCAAGTCATGGTATATTTTCGCAGTGTCCAGATGAATAGAATATCTAGAATTATAAGCCTCCCAAAATATAACCTTATTCAAACCCCCAACTCTCCCAACACAAATACGACCTAAAAACCCTACAACCCCATCTTAAGTCAACGTAACCTGACCGGCATAACCATCTAAGTTCATGTTTGATGTGAAAAAAATCTTTGAGGAAGAGACTTACTTGTTTTGTGTTTGTGCTGATGGAATTATTAGTCGTTGTGTGCCCGAGGTTGAGATGATGAGTATACTAGAGGTGTGTCATTCATCGCCTGTTGGTGGGCACCATAGTTGTAACACCCCATATTCTACGTGTACTAGTTCTATTTATATGACGCTTATAAATTGCATTGTGGTATAGTTATGGACTCGGTTTCCTATGCGACTTGTGACAATAGAATAGGTTTAAAGTTGCAATACCCCGTGCCTTCCGACACATATACAACTAAGTGAACTCAAAAACAATTCAAACTCGGGATAGTAAAAGATGGTATTCGATGTAAAAATCAAAGTGGTCAAGTGCGTATTAGTGCTACGGCATTTTAAAGAAACTAAGATTGGGAAAATGGTGCAAAACAAGTGAGGTTCTTGCTTGACTAAACTAAGCTAGTAGGTGACAAGTAGGTGATGCACCTACTTAGAATTAGTGGACTGCATTTTAAGTGAAAAGGGCAAGTAGGTGATGCACCTACTTAGAATTAGTTGACTGAATTTTAAGTTAAAAGGGGCAAGTAGGTGATGCACCTACTTAGAAATAAGTGGACTGCATTTAAGTGAAAAGAGCAAGTAGTTGATGCACCTACTTAAAAACTTGTGGCAGAAATTAAGGAGGTGATGCACCTACTTGCTTAAAAGTAAATGACCATATTATTTCTCTAATTTATTAAGTGAAAACGTCCAAAAGGGACCTCAAAAGAACTCAAGTTTATCACATCTCCTTTATCACTTATTCTCTAGAAAATTGCTCCCAAGGATAGCCATAGAAGCTCCAAGAGTTCTGGTCTATAGCTTCACCATTAAAATCTAGAGCAAACCCTTTGTTTTTAAAGTACAAGTTAGTAGAACATAACCCATCTTAAGTTAGAATTCAAGTGAATAATCTGATTTAACATCAAATTAAGGGTGAGAGGACAACCTAAACCTTGAAGAATCCAAGCCTTAGCAAGTGAGGTTTCTATCCAACCATGTAAGCTATGGAATTTTTCATCCCTCTCTTGTTCTTACATTGTTTGTAAAAGTTTTTATGCGTTAATGAACTAAGGAGTGTTGTCTCTATATGGTGTGAGCTTGGTAAATGTTTAGGAAGGAGGTGCTGGTTGGGACAGCCATGGAGTGGAGTCCACTTAAATTTTGATTGTGAGCTCGTTTTGAGCATCTTAAATGTAATGTTAGTTGGAACTCACGGGATGTTGATCGGAAGCCGTATGTTCATATTGGTATTTCCACATTGTGATTCTTAGGGACTATTTTGTGTATCGTAAAATAAGGGGGTGTGGGTGGATATGTGCAGAGAAGTCATGGGAACTGGTTATAGGATAGAACATTGAAAGTGTAGTGATACACCACTTAATTGAGTGTTGCATGAGCTTACTTCCTGCCATCCCTTTGTATATTGATTTCCAACGTTATGAAGCCTGAGGAGTTTCGGAGGACCATAGAAGAAGGTTGTTTAGTATATGAAAGAAATTTATAGGAGAATGGGTGAGAAGAACACCCTTGATGGGATCAATTATAGACTTACTGCCAATTATTGTTTTGGTCTGATCAAGTAGCCCAAACTTGTCTATCAGCTACTAATGTTAGTTTTATTATTTACTCCATTGTAGATAAATAATGTGAAAGGAAGACGGTTAAATCATTGTAATATCCAAAGTTGTTCATCAAGGTATGTAAGGCTATTCAATTTCCTATTTCTTTGGCATGAATCCAATACTTATAAGCTTTCTAAGTGCCCTTGGTAGTGACTGATCCATAGTTGCAGTTCCCACTCCCTAGAGCATTAAAGTGAGTACTCTAATAGAAGTTTATTACTAAATGTGTGTGCTTACTCTACCAAGTATTAGCTTGCAAGGATTAAATGTGTTTCATCGTCAAAGTACCCTTGGCACATATTCCCCTTATATATATCAAAGTGATCCTAGATTACACATGGTACATATGTTTATATGTTGGATATACGATCTGCCCATATCAAACCAACTTGCTTCAATTGTCTATTCCATCATATATGTCATCTTTTCACATGTTCATATGTTCCCTTTATTGGTTATTACTCCACATTGTGTTAGACTATTATGTTACCTCACAAGATCCCTACTTGCAATAGTACATTTTATATGTACTTACTTGGAATATGTATCCGTCCTTAAGTTGAATATGCCCACGTTCTCCCTTGGTTCCACTTTCATATGTACCTTGTATTTGATATTATTTAGTGAGTATTTGGCTACCATATAGAGTTCAAATCTCTTGGTTGAATGTTAAATGTCTTCACTTGGTATGTGCTTCAATTTGAGATGTCAAAATACTTACTGAGTCAGATAAGCTCCTAAGTATTACGTTGGTGTTACATTTGCTTCCCATGTAATTGTTATTATCGGAAGTCCATATTCACATAACTTCTACAATTAGTTCATAGTTCCAAGTCTCAACAATGATTATGACCACTAAAACAACAATCTCAAAAGGGTTATGAACATCAAAACAACAATCTCAAATATTAAAGAATCTAAGTGAAGCAATTTGTCTAATGATGGGTGGCAGCCCTGGGGAAAATGCCTAGCATGGGTCGATCCCAATTGGTATGGCAGTATGGTAGCTCAGGGGAGAAAGCCTAGAATAGGCCGATCCCAATTGGTATAGAAGGGTGGCAGCTCAGGGGCGAAAGCCTAGCATAGGCAGATCCCAATTGGTTGAATTATGAGGACAGTATCCCAGGGGTTAAATGCCTAGCATGGGTCCTAGAATGGGTCATCTTCTTCTACCATTGATCAGCTAGTCATTTGTATCATATGCCTTATAAAGATTAGAACGCACAGAAAAGTAAAGAAAAGATTGTAACATACACGATTCCAAAAGTATAAGCAAAGGTGGTCTCTAATCCTTACATATTTGTATTTGGTTTCACTTGACCTCTCATTTTACATATGGTTGCATTATGCCTTATATATTCATTACATTATTTCATACTGATGTCCCTCATTGGGGACGTTGCAGGTACAGGTACTCAACTAGTAAATCTCACCCCATAGAAGCACATGATACTCAGCGGTTGTTGGTGAGCTCCAGGTTGATTCGGGGATTTTCCGTGTCTTTACTATGCGTATTTTGATAGTTGTACAGTCATAGATTCTAGTAGAGGCTTTGTAGACATTTTAAAACTATCATCTGTAATCATAGTTTTACATGTCACATGTATTGGTTCAGCTAGTCGACATGTGTTATGTATGTATCTTCTCAGTAGCA
Source organism: Solanum acaule (assembly GCA_036250505.1). Lineage (NCBI taxonomy): Eukaryota > Viridiplantae > Streptophyta > Magnoliopsida > Solanales > Solanaceae > Solanum > Solanum acaule. The sequence continues at coordinate 3,676 of JAJOOR010025213.1, read as the reverse complement.
AATCTATATGCATAGTAAATCACTTTCTCATCATAGGTCATTTGTAAAGCATGTGTTCATACGGTACTTGTCCGCCTAACCTAGGGTGAGGTGTGACAAAAGTGGTATCAGAGCAGTTCATCCTAGGGAGTCTACAAAGTTGTGTCTAGTAGAGCCTTACTTATGAATGTGTTGCGCGCCACATTTATAATTAGGGGGCTACTTGGAAATTTAGGAAATTTTACCTTCCTTCGTAATCTAGATCGTGCGATAGGGCAAAGTTAAGAAGTCAATTTCCACTTGTACCTGATCATGTTACTCATACTTTGCTTACTATGGTTAAGGTTATTGGTAGCTAAAATGTCAACAAGACTTTATTGAGCTCATTTTATTCGACCATCCTACTCCAAAAGGTATGTAAAGGCTTTTATGTTATTTGCATCTAAAGTTGCATCTGTACCATTTGTATCACATTTGTTAATTTGAGAAAGATATAGTATGGTTATCCATAATGCTTTAAAAATGATAGGTTACCTTGTTACATATAGGAGCTGTAGCATTTCCAAGCACATCTTCTTAGGAAGATGTAACCAACTCTTGAGTTCTATATTTCCTCCATATTTACAGGATCTATTCCTATAGAGGACATTATTTCTTAGTCTATGATATACATAGAATTTTCAGCGTTACACATGTACTCGAAATTGATGTTGTGGAAACCAGTTTCTTTTAGTTGGAAGAAGGCAGTGGCACAATCTGATAGGTGCATGTATCATTGCAATTGTGTTACTAGATAGGTACCTAATTGGCTGACAAGGCCCAAATTCTCACCATATATCATCTCAAATATGTTAACAGTTGGCGTTTTATATGGTATGTGCCAACCACCTCGAATAAGTACTAATAACATTTATATTCTTTTCATGATTATAAAACTTAGGGATAAGTGTGCTAATTGTTGCAAATGATATGTGTATGGCAGTTCCTACTGCAATCTATATTTTGGCTATAGAGGATTAGTATGTGACCAAAGAGTAAGGTTAACAAAAGGAAAATTGATTGGTTAGACCTAAATTGTGATTAGTGACAAACATAGTGGGATTAGAGTGCATGAAGCTACTAGTATTGATTAAAAGGTACTTGTTAGACAGGAAGCATGTGAGAATGAAGCTTGAATGACACATGCCGAATATGTATGTAGAGCTTCTAGTTAGAAAGAGATTGTACATGTAAAATCCCCTAAACATAGGAGTAGGGGTGATATGAGGATGCTATAGAAGAGCGAGATAGACGGTTATGAAAGAGTGATTACAACGTGTATGAGGCACGAATAAGGTATCAACCTTCAACCCTAACAAGTTATAAAGGTGCACCTGGGAACAACTTTGTGAACCTTTGTTAGACAGAAAAGTCATTTTAGTATTGATTCAAGTCTTGATATTTGGTCTTGATAACAACAAGGAAAAAAATGGGAATAGAAAGCTTATCTGGATAGAAGATACATGGACCTAGTTCATCTACATCATTAGTACAAAAGAGAAGTAGAGCATTATGCACATGTATAGACTTCCATCAAATTGAATAGAGCTACTACATGATTCATTTAATATATGCCTAGAGTAATTCATCAATCATAGTCCAATTAAGGGAGAGGAAAAATTCATCATATGCTAGTTGTTCTTACTTGATATCTTGCATGGGAAAAAGAGTGGGAGCACCCTCACTTGTTATAAAAAATGAGGAAATCTATTAGTATGTCCAGACCTATCTAGTTAAGCCTAAAGCGGCTAACTCTAAGACGTTATGTATCATGATATAACTTTATAGGTACCTGACATTAGAGTTCATGTTTTATGGTCTGTTCAAGCTTCACTATTTATTTTCTATTTTGACCTTCAAAAGGCACCAGACATTGAGTATGATGTAACACAAACTAGTAAAAAAGGTAAAGTTGACCTCAGCCTCCTACTCCAAAAGATAAACTATTGAGGATTTTTTTTTTCTCTATCTTAACTGTAGTATTTATATTGACCTAGAAAGCAGCCAAGTTCCAATAGCAGAACATCTATAAGAATTCTGAGGAGATTGAAGAGAGTAGATGGGGAAATCAATTGTATGTGCTTTGAGGTGAGTAAGGAATATAAGCAGAACTATCCCACCTGTGACCTAACTCTTAAAACAGTGTTTTTTCCCTTAATATGGTAGAGTGGTTCTATAGGATATCTCATAGTTTTCAAAGATAGTTTGTTATATAATTATATATGCTACATGTTCTATAACTCATCTATTTGTATGACATTTGCCCTTTATGGATTATTTTCTCACATGTTACCTAATGTCATAGAATGCTTGCACGTAAGTGTTATCCGCTTCGGAGCACCCTTGTTTATTGCTATATGTTTTCGTAGGACCTTTCCCTACATGTTATTTATTGAACTAGTTACTTCCCACATGTCACTTGTCCATATTATGTGGGTACTGCAGGCTAATTGATCATATGCTATGGGCAAAATTAGTGTTCGTGGGTTATATGAATCACATACCACTTGTTTACATGTCATATGCATCATAAACCATTTATATATATATATTACATTCCTCATAGCCTACTTGCTTTAACATTACAGGCCTTATAGCTTTTATGGTCATGTGCTCTTCTAGTCCATTTGCTACATGCCTTAGAGTACATTGGCTCACACGCTACCCTATAGTTCATATGCACACGTACACCACATATTTATATAGCTTAATGCCCGTATATTATGTGCTCCTTTTTGTGCTAGTCTGCCTATGTGTCATACCCTATGTGACTTATTTCTCCATATACTATGCCCCTCTGTGCTTATTCACTTGAGTTTTGAACATTTTGGGAAAACGTTTCCTTGTATCATTATGTAGTGAAGATTTTGACCAGAAAAGGTTGGACATCTACGTAAATTTTATCACAACTATAGATAAATTACTTAGTATAATTCCTCATCTGAAGGTGCGACATAAAACTTTAGAGTTTATATTAACAGGTATGCGTTCTTATAAGACTCACCTCTGAAAAGCGTCATAAGATAAAGGAGAAGGGAAAGTAGACCCCCGATAGGTTAGGCCTATGATTTTATGTGTCTGTTCCACAGTTTTTTTTTAGGAGATACTATAGTTATTCTTCTAACGACCCAAGAGCACCCCCTAGTTGTTACATGCGTATTCGACCTCTCGGAGGTCTTATACAAGCCTTAGCGTTCATTCATCGCATAGATTATAAAAATCACTAAGAATTTAAAACTTTTATTCAATAAAACCATAAGACTTCAAGAGTTATCAACATTTGAAAACATCAATACGCAAGAGGAACTACTAAGTCTCTTTAGCCAATCTTAGACAAGAACTTAAAATGTACTAAGGGACATAGCCCTTTACAAATGAAATGAAACTTAAGTGTCTATTACAATGACTAAGAAACTTCTAAACATAGTCCTCGAATCTTGAGGACATACCAAAGACTTGGAAGAGTGAAGCAATCCAAGCAACTCCAAAGCACAATCTCCTCCTAGTTACCACAACCAACACTTGTAGTAAAATAGAAGAAAGGGGTTAGTACAACACATGTACTAAGTATGAGAATATGCAAAACATGCTAGAAAGGACATTTGTTTGGAAGATATGCTTTCATGCCATTTTGATAAAATCTCATGAACATCAACAT
>JAJOOR010025212.1:0-21028 GCA_036250505.1 Solanum acaule | reverse complement strand
TTCTTGATTTTTTTCCCTAATTCACCTAGAATCGATTGATTTTTTCCAAACTCTCTTAGAAAGTAAACCCAACATAAGTAAATGAAAATATACTTAAAACTTTCCCTTCTAGCACATCGGGGGTGCAACCCTTTTCCAGAAAGTTTAGATGAATTTTTCTTCTTGATTTTTTTCCCTAATTCACCTAGAATCGATTGATTTTTTCCAAACTCTCTTAGAAAGTAAACCCAACATAAGTAAATGAAAATATACTTAAAACTTTCCCTTCTAGCACATCGGGGGTGCAACCCTTTTCCAGAAAGTTTAGATGAATTTTTCTTCTTGATTTTTTTCCCTAATTCACCTAGAATCGATTGATTTTTTCCAAACTCTCTTAGAAAGTAAACCCAACATAAGTAAATGAAAATATACTTAAAACTTTCCCTTCTAGCACATCGGGGGTGCAACCCTTTTCCAGAAAGTTTAGATGAATTTTTCTTCTTGATTTTTTTCCCTAATTCACCTAGAATCGATTGATTTTTTCCAAACTCTCTTAGAAAGTAAACCCAACATAAGTAAATGAAAATATACTTAAATTTCTTCAAGAACAACCCTCAAACTCAAAGCCCTCACCTCAAGAACTCAGCAAACTCCATTAATAATGAATGAAGAACAAAACCTCAAGAAAACTCATCAAGAACCTCAATACATAGATTTCATCGCCGAATTTGGTAAAGAAACTCATGATTGGCGTGAGGGTGAATGAACCCATCACAATGAAAACTCACATACCTCGAAAAGATCAAATCCTTGGCTAAATTCCTCAAAGATCGCAAGAAATCTTGAACTCTTGAAGCTTTTCTCCCTTTTCTCCTCTTTGAACTTTTCCCCTAACATTCCAAACGTTTTTATACTTTAGCGTAAACTGATTTTAATCATCTTTTATCCCAAATTTGGGTGAAAAACGTGTGGACTTAGTGGGGTAAGGAAAAGACCAAAATACCCCTACTTAATTTAGATGAATTTCCTTAATTGGAAAGGCCGAACTCAAATAGGCATATCTCCCTTACCCGAACTTGAAATTTAGCAAACTTGGTGGTGTTGGAAAGAGGAATCAAAGATATTTCATTTGATATCTTATGGGCCACTTAAATCCTTCTGTTCTAAAAGTTATGATCGTTTGAAGTTGACCGAAAACTCACAATTGAAGACTAGCTTGCACAAATCTCAAGTAGGCTATTTCTAATTTAATTCATTCTAAAAATAGCTCTTCTCTAAGACCTAGGTGTTAAAATATATACCCCCCTAGGAACATTCATCCTCAAATGAGATCACTCTAAATAGAACTAAGGGTGGCAACATCTAACACCAAACTGAAACACCCAACATGCAATTTTAACACAACATAACATATCAATTTAAAGAGTGTTTTTACAAAAAGCCAATAACTTGGTCTGGAATTTATTCAGAATAAAAAAGAAGTGGGTATCTCTTCTTCATATCCTCCTCAGCCTCCCAAGTAGCTTCCTAAACAAACTGATTCCTCTATAAGACCTTGACAGATGCTTCTTAACTTGCGAACCTTACAATCAAGTATCTCAACGGGTATCTCCTCATAAGATAGGTTGTCCTTAATACCAATATCTTCAGTAGATATAATAAGTGAAGGATCACCCATACACTTTTTCAACATTAAAATGTGGAATACTGGATGGACTGTTGCTAACTCTGACGGTAGCTCCAACTCATAAGCTACATTGTCAATTCTCTTTGATATCCTATAAGGACCACTATAACAGGGACTGAGATTCTCCTTCTTACCAAATCTCATAACACCCTTCATGTATGAAACCTTCAAGTACACCCAATCATCCACCTCAAACTCTAAGTCTCTTCTTCTATCATCAGTATAGGATTTCTGACGACTTTACATTGTTTTCAACCTTACTTGAATGATCTTCACTTTCTCCATAACTTGATGAACTAAGTCTGGCCCTATCAACCTAGCTTCACCAAATTCAAACCGTCAAAAAAGAGATCTACATCTTCTCCTTTAAAGAGCCTCAAAAGGAGCCATCTAGATGCTAGAGTGATAACTGTTGTTGTAAGAAAACTCAATGAGAGGTAAGTGATCATCCCAATTACCCTTGAAATTGATCATGAACTCCCTCGACATATCCTCTAAAGTCTGAATCGTATGCTCTACTTGACCATCACTCTGAGGATGGAAAACGGTACTAAGTTTCAACTTTGAACCCAAAACTTTCTAGAAAGACTTCCAAAATTGTGCAGTGAATTGCACACCTCTATCTGAAATGATAGACACATGAACTCCATGAAGTATGACTATATCTTGAATGTATAACCTATCATAATCTTTTGCTGAATCAGTAGTCTTTACCGGCAAAAACTAGGCTGATTTAGTCATCTGATCAGCAATCACCCAAATCAAATCATGCTACCTGCGAGATCGTGGTAATCCAGTATTGAAATCCATATTTATCATCTCCCACTTCCATTATAGAAGATCTATATTCTGAGCCATACCACATGGCCTTTGGTGCTCTACCTTGACTTATTCACTATTCGAGCACTTAGCAAAGAACTCTGCAATACACCTCTTCATACTACTCCACCAATAGACTTCTTGCAAGTCACAATACATCTTGTGGAACCAGGATGGATAAAGTATCTGGAGTTATGAGCTTCCTCCATGATCATCTCTTGGAGTTCATCCATATTTGGTACACATAATCTACCTTGATACCTCAATACACCATCTCCCCCTTGTTCAAAATACATCACTTTTTGCTTATGAACATTTACCTTCAATTCAACCAATACAAGGTCTTGGTCTTGTTTCTCCTTCACTTCAGACACTAGTGATGATTCAACCCCATTCATCACACCAATCCACCTTCATTGGAATCAACTAATCGGACTCCCAATCGTGTAAGTCTGTGACATATTTGGCTAATTCCTTATTACCTTCCTCAACATGGGCAATACTATCCATAGATAACCTGCCCAAAACATCAACAACAACATTAGCCTTACATGGGTGATAGAGAATACTCATGTCATAATCCTTGAGTAATTCCAACCACCTCCACTGTCTGAGATTAAGCTCTTTCTGACTGAAAAAATACTGAAGACTCTTGTTATCGGTGAACACATATACATGAACACCAAGAGATAGTGACGCCATAATTTCAAAGCAAACACTACAACAACCAACTCCAGATCATGAGTTGGGTAATTTTTCTCGTGAATCTTAAGTTTTCTGGAGGCATAAGTTATAACCTTGGCATTCTGCATTTAAACACAACCTAGTCCAACTCTGGACGCATCACAATACACAACAAAGTCTTGTTTACCTTCTGGTAAGGTCAATACTAGGGCAGTAGTCAACCGCATTTTCAATTCTTGAAAACTTTTCTCACAAGCTTCACACCATTGGAACTTTGTTGTCTTCTGAGTCAACTTTGTCAACGTGGATGAAATAGATGAGAACCCCTCAAAAAACCTTCTATAATAACCATCAAATCCCAAGAAACTCCTAATATTAGTTGGAGATGTGGGTCTAGGCTAGTTCTGCACTGCCTCAATCTTCTGAGTCTCAACTCGAATCCCTTCACCAAAAATAATGTGGCCTAAGAACGCTATTGACTCAAGCCAAAACTCACACTTGGAAAATTTGGCATACAACTCTCTATCTCTGAGAGTTTGGAGAACTACTTTAAGATGAATAGCATGATCATCTTCATTCCTCAAATAAATTAGAATGTCATAAATGAATACGATAACAAACTTGTCCAGATATGGCTTAAACACTCTGTTCATAAGGTCCATGAACGCTGCAGGAGCATTAGTCAAACTAAAAGACATGACTAGAAACTTAGTGGGTCCTAAATGTTGTGTTCGGGATGTCTTTCTCTTACTCTAAACTGATGATAGCCAGATTTAAGGTCTATCTTAGAAAAGCAAGTGGCACCCTGAAGTTGATCGAAGGGATCATCAATTCTCAGAAAGGGATACTTATTCTTTATAGTGACTTTGTTCAATTGACGGTAATCAATACACATCCTAAGAGAACCATCTTTCTTCCTTACAAATAAGACTGGAGTGCCCCAAGGTGAGACACTTGGTCGAAAAAAACCTTTATCAAGACGATCTTTCAATTGCTCTTTTAACTCTTTCAACTCAGCGGGGGCCATTCTATATGGAGGAATAGAGATAGGTCGAATATTAGGAAGAATATCCATACCAATGTCTATTTCTCTCTTAGGAGGCACTCCAGGAAGATCATCTGGGAATACCTCTAGAAACTCACTCATAATTGGAACTGACTGAATAGGTGTTGTCTCAACACTTGGGTCATTAACTTGCACTAAGTGATAGATGCACCCCTTGGAAACTAACTTTCTGGCCTTAAGGCACGAAATAAAATGACCCTTAGGCACCGCTGAACTACTCCTCCACTCAATAACTGGATCATTAGGAAATTGATTTTAACTACTCAAGTTATACAATAAATTGAGGCATAACAAGCATGAAACCAGTCCATACCTAGAATAACATCAAAGTCCACCATGTATATCTCGACTAAGTCAACCATGGTGTCCTTGTGATTGACAAAGATGGTACAATCACGATAAACTCTATTAGCTAGAATAGACTCACCAACATGTGTGGAAACACTAAAGGGCTCAAGAAGTTACTCGGGAAGAATATCAAATCTCATAGCAATATATGGAGTCACAAAAGACAGACTCGCATCGAGATCAAACAGTGCATATACATCAAAAGTAAAGACTTTGATCATACCAGTGACAACATCAAGTGAATTCTCTTGGTTTTGGCGACTGGTAATAGCATACAGACGGTTCGCTCCTCCGTCTATATCTGAAGTAGCTTATTTAGGTTCAGCTCTACCTGGCGGAGCCGTTGAAGAAGATTGAGCTTTATTGTTCCCATTATAACTACCCTACCCGTTCTTAAGGCACTCTCGCTCTCTCATGAAGTGACATGTCTTACCACACTTGAAACATCCAGTGGATCCATCACAACAAGCTCCTGGGTGGTTCCTACCACACTTAGCACATGCATGAGTCCAATTCACCCATTGTGCAACACTACCCTGAGACTAAGCAGGTTGAGCACAGAAGTTCTGTGAATTCTGGTTTCTAAACTCACTTTCCTTCATTAGTTCACTAGCCGATTATGGAGTAGATCCAATTGGATTTTGTTGAAAATATGACCGGTTCACACTACCAGTCATTTGCTGCTCGGACTCATTACCTAGGGTCTTAGCCTTCTTGCTGGAAAACTCCTCACTATCTCTCAACTAATCTTCCTCAACCTGCTACATGTGGATCATTAGTCATCCTATGTCCATCACATGCTATCAATATCGCAGCCTTACCCTCTTTGCTTGATAAATGAGACAACCCAGACACAAATAGACTCATCTTGCTCCTCATATCAGCAACCATCACCGGAGCATAATGGGACAGTTGAGTGAACTTGAGGCTGTACATATGCACACTCATGGATTCTTACTTAAGAGTGAGGGATTCTTTTACCTTTGCATCTCTCAGTTCACAGGGAAAGAAATGCCTTATGAAGGCACTTTCGAACACAACCCAACTTACAATTGGTGCCTATTCATCTCTACTCTTCTTCCATTGGTCGTATTAGATCCTAGCAACACCCTTGAGTTGGTATGCAACTAGTTCCACACACTCAGCATCTACAACATGCATTACCTCAAACACTTTTTGCAACTCTTCGACAAAGTTTTATTGATCCTCAGTGACACTTGAATTAGTGAAATTTGGAGGATTCATCCTCAAGAACTCATGGATCCTGGATGTATCAGCCACATCATGACGTATCCCTCTATGTTGCCCAGCTTGGTTGGTCACCACTTGACTCAACATCTGAATAGCATCCCAGAACTCAACACTAGTGACCTCTCATTGGTGTTGCACTTCTGGTGCATTGGGGACCCCTTGATCCTGGGGATCAACATTTCTCTTAGCAGGATGACCTCAAACAGCTCTTTGGAAATATGATTTGAAAGATACGCGCAAGCACGAACTAGAAAGAAACTTTTATATAGTTGAACTCTATCACACTAAAAGAGTAAGAATGAAGGGAAATGTTTCCTAAATGTTGTAGCCTCCTAATTATAGATATGGGGTGCTTCACACCGATAACCAGGACTCTACAGACACGGCTTCATCGACACCCTAGGAATCTTGAACTCTGTGCTCTGATACCAAGTTTGTCATGCCTCGAGCCTACACCTTGGACGTAGCCAGCACTCGAGAACTATTGTTGGTCCCAAGCGAACCCTTGACCTGGCTCAATACTTTATGAAAGACTTACTAAAAAATATAGGAACTTCAAATGCATAGATTTAACTCAACTATCTCAAATAAATAACTCAAAATATATAAGAATATTCAACTAGCCATAAATAGGTAACTCAAGTCTTAAACATTAACAATAGAAATGGAAAAGACTCCTCAAAACACTACTGTCTATGAAGGCTCTAATAAATATGATAGGCATCGGGCCAAGACCCACGACATCTTAATAAGACAAAATATAAAAGTGGAATCCTGCAGAAGCAAAGAGGCTCACCAAAGAAACTCTGGAACTACAAGTGGTATCTACAGAGCGCCTGTTGATGACCCTGGTTACCTGTATTTGCATCATGAAAGATACAGGACAAATGGTGTCAGTACATGGAATGTACGAGCATGCAAGGGGAACTCAAAAGCACAAACATACAATTGAACTAATAAAAAGGAAGAACATGCACACCTCATCTCAACTCAGCTCAACTCAACTCAAGGATACTCAAACTCAGAAATACTCAACTCAGTTCAATAGAAAAGCAACAATAAATATGAAGTATAAATAAAGCTTTTAAAAAAGTAGATAATAACTCAATGTATTTAAAAATACAATAATAAACTCTTTTACTCTTATTTGGTAGATTCGCTAACCGACAACCATCACTGTGAGATATGTGATGATACAACATCTCGCCCACGCTACCAGAACTATGCTATACCTTGCCAAAGTATAAGAAATCCTTAACTAAGTGGATCTCTTAAGCTATGCTTAAAAGTAATAAGGAATCATCTAAAAAGTATGACCCTTTACCCATGTTGGCTTACATGGTTTATGAGGATTTTGAGTTGTTTGAACTCGTCCCCATATCATTGCTCAATACTACTACCAATAATATAACTCATGCTCATATATTTAAAAAAATTTCCTCATCCTCAAAGTTTGAGATTATTACTCAAAACGTACTCTTTAAAGAGATAGTGCTCAAGAACTCCTCATGAACTCAGTTGGAAATCAAAGTTTCCTCTCAATTTAAATGTAAAACATTTACTCTTGGGAATACTTAGTTATCTTATATGCATTTTCAAAACATGAATTCAGCTCTCCTCATCCTCATACTCAAGTACTCAAGTCTTAAAGGAAGTTTTAAAAGTTCATCAAAGACTTCTCAAAATGGCTCAAAAGGTTCTCTCAAACTTGACTCTTAATCTTTTCTTGAATTTGAAATGTAAATTCAAGAGTTATGAATCAAGATATATAAGATCTCTTGATGATTAATGAAGGTTTAAATAGTTGGGATTAAGAAAGGAATGAAAGCTTGACTCAAAGGAATAAGTGCGGAACGAGAATGAAGAAGAAAAGTGGCCTGAGGCTTGTGGCGCAGGGGTGGCACGTCAGGGCAGGCCTCCCCTTACTGGGGCTGGTTTTTGGCGCATCGGGGGTGCGGCTCCCTATTCCTTTTCTAGAAAGTTCCGACAAATTTTTCTTCTTAATTTTTGGCCCTAATTCACCTAGAATCAATTGATTTCTTCCAATCTCTGTTAGATTCGTAAGCCCAACATAATTAAACAAGAATCTACTCAAATTTCATCAAGAACAACCCTCCAACTCAAAACTCTCACCTTAAGAACTCTTCAAACTCCATTAATAACGAATGAAGAACAAAACCTCAAGAAAACTCATCAAGAACCTCAATACATAGATTTCATGGATGAATTTGATAAAGAAACTCATGATTGACATGAGGGTGAACAACTCATCACTATGAAAGCTTACATACCTGAAAAGGATCAAATCATTGGCGAAATTCCTCAAAGATCACAAGAAATCTTAAGCACTTGAAGCTTTTCTCCCTTTTCTCCTCTTTGAACTTTGCCCTAACTTTCCAAACATTTTTAGACTTTAGCATAAACTGATTTTAATAATCTTTGACCCCTAATTTGGTGAAAAAACTGTGTGGACTTAGTGGGTAAGGTAAAGACAAAAATACCCTTCCTTAGTTTGGATGAATTTCCTTAACTAGACAGGCCGAACTAAAACGAGCATATCTCCCTCATCCAAACTTGGAATTTAGCAAACTCAACGGCGTTGGAAAGAGGAATCAAAGATATTTTATCTGATATTTCATGGGCCGCCTAACTCCTCATGTACTGAAAGTTATGGTCGTTTGAAGTTGAACAAAAACTTACCATTGAAGACTAACTTGCGCAAATCTCAAATTGGCTATTTCTAATTTAGTTCATTCTAAAATTATCTCTTTCTAAGACTGAGGTGTTACATATGTATGCATATCAACATAGTTTGGGTTCATATCATAAAATACTTACATGGCATGAGTTCATGAAATTATCATTGAAAATATTGAAATATGATAAAATCATGCATAATAAGATCAATCATGATGAGTAAGCTTTAAATCAATTGAACCCATTCATAAATCATAAAACCCTAAAAATTTTGGTAAAAATCATGAAGAGAATTTGGGGTTTCTTTAGGACTCAATGGGTGAAGAGGAACTCATTGACGAATTTCCCACATACCTTGATGGAAGTCCCAATCGAAATCTTACAAGGAAACTTGAACTTGAAGATTTAATGACCCTCCATGTCATTTTTAAGTTAATGCATTCATTTCGGAAACTTTAAAAAATAGGAAAAGCTGAAATTTGGAAACCCGAATATCAATATGATTGCTCGCCTACTATACAAGCTCACCACTACTATGCGCAAATTTTAGAAACACTCGTCCACTATGACCTTATGACACGTAGTTAATCCTCACCTCTTAGTATTCATTCTTAGAATTTACTATCACATTTCCCTTCACAACTTGAGTACTATTCACTCATTCATTATACATCAATGCCTAATTAGTTCTATAACACTTTGAATATTACGGGCTTTCCCTTAAAGATCATAAACCTAGCGTAGAGTTATCATCTCATGAATACTCGTGCTCTTCTATTCACCACTTACACTTGGTCATTACTAACACAATGACACATCAGCATAACCCCTTTCTAGTTAAGGTATACTCTAACTCATCTTGACTTGCAACTCTTACTCTTCCTCCTATCCTGAGCTCTTCACAACTCATCACTTCTTAGTCTACCCATAAGGGAAAACTCCTCATTCATAGCTTACTAGGTGCATGACTATACCAACATAGTTTGCCAAAACACCATCTCCCTTACTTAGATAACTAAACCTCTACATACTTTCCTCTAACTCTGAGCACTTTCTTAAACTACTACTTATAGAGTCATAACTCATACTATCTCTTTGGGTGAAAATCTTACCCAAGCTCTAAACATTATTCCTAATAAGGAACTCATCTGAAACAAGGCTTAAGGAAAGAGTACAACTCGTTTTTAGCTCAACGCACGATTCATATGAATATGAGTGAATTCCTCTGAAATTGAAGACTTAACTCACTTCTGGGCTTCTCTCAAGCCCCTTTGGAGTCTCATGACTTCCTCAAAACTCTTGCTAAAAATAACTCATCAACAAAGAACTGACTCTGCTTTTCAACCACATCTAGTATGATGGGTAGTCGAAGGGATATGAGAACACACGAATTAGAATAAGTCTCTATGGTATAGCTCTATTGCACGATTAAGAGTATGAAAGAAAGGGAAACTTTTCTTAAATTTCTATAGTACCTCATTCATAGAAGTGGGCCCCTCACAACCATAAATAAGATCCTATTTACACGGCTTCATAGATACCCTAGGACACTTGAATACTGTGCTCTGATACCAAGTTTGTCATGACCCGAGTCTACACCCTGGACGTAGTTGGCACTCAAGAACCATTGTTTGTCCCCAAGCGAACCCTCATCCTGGATGACTACAAGCGGAAGACTAACTTAAGCATGCAAAATCTTAAAAACTGAATAAAATTCATGAACTCAACTTTACAAATCTTTAACTCAAAGAAAAACTCCGAATAAAATAAATTATTCAATTCGCCATAAAATAGGCAACTTAAGTCTTTAAAACATTTAATAAAATAAATGAACAGACTTCTGAAACTCTATAGTCTATCTATGAAGCCTCTAAATGACAGAGATGGAAGTCGGGACAAGATCCACGACCTCCTAACAACTGATATAACTGAAAGGTAAATGAAATCCTTCGGAAGCAAGGAGGCTCACCATAGCTAACTCGAACTCCATGTGGTATCAATGAAGCTCCTGTTGATGATCCCAATTACTTGAATCTGCATCATGAAAGGATGCAGGCCAAATGGCTCAGTACGTGGAATGTACGAGCATGTAAATGGAATTCTAAAGCATAACATAAGCTTGAACTTGATAAAAGAAAGAAAACATACTTACCTCTTTTCAAACTTACTCAACTCAAGGAATACTCAAGGATACTCAAAACTACTCAACTTACTCAACTCAAAAGTACTCAAGGATAAGATACTCAAAGATTAGATACTCAACTCAAAGATATGATACTCAACTCTAGGTACTCAACTTTGGATACTCAACTCAATATAAAGCAACAATACACATGCAATATATGGAAAACTTTTAAAATAATAAAAAACAACTCAGTGTATTGAAGAATACAATAAAAACTCAATTTATATATAATAAAATTTAATATAACTCTGTGGGAGTTTCTCTAACCGACAACCACCACTGTGAGCCTAAGTAATGCATCTCTTGCCCACGCTGCCAGAACTGTCCTATACTTTGCTGTCATATAGGACGCCTTAACTAAGTGGATCCACTAGTCTATGCAAAGCATCTTAAGGAGTCATCTAAAAAGTATGATCTTTTACTACCCATGATAGCTACATGGTTTATGGAGACGTGAGTTATTTGAACTCAAACTCGTCCACATATCGGTGCACAATACTACTCCTAAAATACACAGCTCATATGTTTTAAAAAGATAACTTCTTTCTTTGATTTGAGATAATTACTCAAAAATCTATCTCTTAAAAGAGATGGTACTCAAAGTGCTCAAATCTCTTTGGGAAATCTCAGTTTCCTCTCATCTTAAATGTGAAAACATTTACTCTTGCAAATACTTAGTTCCCAAATAATCTTTGAAGAAATGAACTTTACTCTTACTCTTTACTCAACTCAAAGTTTAAGTCTTAAAACAAAGTTAAAACATTTGTAAAAGACTTCTTAAAATATGGTTCATGCCGAATTATGGACGTGAACGACTCAATGCAAGGTTTTCAATAACCATAGATAGAACTCAATACTTGGAACTCAAGAACTTCAATGATACTACTCATTTCAAGAATGCTCAACTCAGAGGGTTCATGCGGAATTATGAGCATGAACTACTCAACTTAAGGACTCAAAGATACTTCTCATCTCAAGATTGTTCAACTTATAGGGTTCATGCGGGAGTATGAACATGCATAATTCAACTCAAGGATTTCATGGGTAACATGTAATAGTCCCATGATTAGAATTATAATCTCAAAACGGTTAGGAACTCGATACTCAAGACTTAGAACTTAAAGATACTACCCCTCTCAAGGATACTCAACTTATGGAGTTTTCATGCGAAATTTATGGGCATGAACGACGTGACTCGAGGGTCTAAAGAACAATATGGAACTCGTGTATACGACTCTTCTCATTCTCATACTTACTTCCTCATAACTTAACTCAAAATCGATAGTTGATCTCAATGGATTCACATCTGAACTCAAAGACTTTCTTGAACTCTACTCTTAACTATCTCTTGAACGTGAATTATGAATTCAAGAGTTATGGTTCATTTGTTTAGGTTAAAAATGATTTAGTAAAATTGTTTATCAATTACTGCTCCTCCATTGGTTCATAATTTTTAATATAAAAATTCAAGTATCTTTATGTTCCGTACTTTAATGACTTTTGATGATCATAACTCTTAAATTATATTAATAATCATATTCATAATATCATTTGATATTTCATATTGTTGTCCTATAAATAGGGGCATTATAAAAATATTTATAAAAAATGATCAAATTTATATGTATAATAAAATTAAGATTATATATATATATATAACTAAAAAAATAATTTCCTTAACTCTTTTTTTTTTCCGAGAAAAACTTTAAATTCCATAATTTAATTTTCTCAATAACAAATTTATGTTAGAAGTGTTAAAAAAAAATATCATATATATAAATTAATTTTCTTCTTAACAACATAAATGGAGTGTAAATAAGGATAATAAGAGTAATATTTTTTCCTTTTTTATTTTTACCATAATAAATTTGAATGTATATTAATGTGTATTAAATTTATTATTATTGAAAGCAAATAAAAGTTTCTTTTATTTTTTCTACATTAAAGAAGGTGTTATCCTTTGTATAGTTATTACTCCAATTTATTTATACTAATTACCATGATAATATTATAATAATAGATTGAGTGAGAACAACTTTTTAACTTTTCATATCAATGTTTATATTTTCAACTTTTTTATCAGTATGAAAATTTATTGTTAGCAATTTTTCTGAATAAGTAATATCGAAGTCGTATGTTAATTTGTGTTTCTCTCTTTTATTATATTATTTATTAAAACATTTATCAAATAGTGAAATTAATTATTTTAAAATATATTTAAGTTTTTCTTATAACTGTGCGAAGCGCGGACAAGTACACTAATCTCTATATAATGTCCAATGATTATGTTGAGTAAAACTAATTAAAGAAGAGAATGCGCTCCTATCAATATACTTTTCATATTTAATACTCGAACTTAAAATTTCTAAATACAATTTTGTTCTGCTGACTAAGATTTATTGTATTTGTTTAAAAATATCTATCAATATTTGTTTCTAGTACTATCAACTTGATGATCTTTATTCTTCAATGTTGTTTTAATTTATAATTGAGCTTCAATAAATTCATACTACAACAAAGCGAAATAGAAGTTCTAATAATGTTTTATTATTTAGGTTTCAAGACCTAATATTTGTCAAGAATACTAAAAATATCCGTCAGATATTATTTTTCACGTTACTAAAGCTATTAATTTATCAATTTATAAAATCAAGATATATTTAATTAGTTATTATTATTTTTATTTTGTCCTTAATACTAATTCTTTTAAAAGTGTGAATTGTATCAATCACGTGCATGAATATCGTAAAGTTTCAAAAGAATTCCTCCATTGTTCATTTTTTTTCATGAATATATTTAGTCAAAAGAGTATATGGATAAAATTAGTAAAAAAATTTAATTCTTATTTATGATTTCTTAAGTGGTTGGTTGATGAGTCCGAGATTTCGACTCATTTAGGGCTTTGTTTTGATAGTTTTTTGTCATCAAATATCTAATTTATGCTCTGTACTGATGTTAAAATGTTGATTTGCAGCAAAGAAGGTAAAAGGAGCAAGGAAAAGACATTACCGGGGGAAAAGGAGCTAAAAACTTGAAAAAAAAACTGAAGATAGCAAAAGTTGAGAATCGCCAAAGCCACTCGGCGACTCGCCGAGTGGTACTTCAGCTCGCCTAAAGTTTCAGACTGCCAGCCCAGGGGAGAAGCCAAGTTGGCAATGGATTTGGCGAACCGCCGAACGGATCAACGATACCAACTGGGATCATCTAAAGTCACAGAACGCTGAGGTGAAAGAACCACGAAACACCGGCGATGGAATTGATCAATTGGCATGGTCGGCGACCCTCGACTTACCTCGCCAAATTGCCCTGCATGCCTAAATTTGGGAAACTATAAAATATATTTCAGAAAGAAAGAAAGGAGTTCTGCATCTTTTGGAAAGAATCCTTTGAGTTCCAGTATTTGTCCTAAGTATTTTTCTCCATTGTAGAACGTTGTTGAAGGAGATTTTCGAAGTGGGCTTTTGATTTTTGAGCATTTTGAATCATTGTAAAGACTTGGATTGCAATACCCAGATTATGGAGAACATAATTGGTATTGATTTCTTCATTTTTATGATATGTGGCTAAAATTTCAATTCTTGGGGTGTGATCATGTGATTATTTGCTTAATTAGCTTATGGGTATTGTTGTTCACTAATCTAAATACTATTTTTAAGTAGGTTTAATTGATAGTTGAGTGTTAATTTATGAATTGTAGTTGCAAATGCAGTTCTAACTTAGTGTTTTGGGCTTGCTCGAGAGAGAGGTTCTAGAACCAAAGCTATCGATTGATGATTGTAATGAGTGGGTTGTTGTGGGTTCAACTCGAGAGAGTGAATCTTAATGCATTCCTACCTATCTAGCTCGAGAGAGTAGATAAATTAAGGTTTTGGGTTGTTTATATTGTAAAGCTTGTCGAGGTTCGAGAGGAACTCGCTTGAATTGTAATAGTTGTTTGAGAGAAAGCTATTGTATCTATAGTCTAGTCTACCCACTGAGATTTAGCAATTGTTAGCAATATACAATTACTCATACAACGAAATTAGCTTATAATCGATCATATACCCAAGAATTCCTTTTTACTTGTTGTTTCCCTTGTTGTCTTTACTTGTTTTAGTTGCTAATTGACAAACTAAATCCCCCATTTGACATTCGTGTCACCCTTTTTATTTATCTAAATGTGTTCGATAATTTATATTCCTATAACCAATTAGATCGCATATAACTTCGTAAATGAATTCAAACTTGTACCGCTCCCTGTGGGTTCGACGACCCCAACTCCTTTGTTGGGTTTTATACTAGATTTACGACCGCCTACACCTAGTATCAAATGAGGTGTAATTGAGCATTCATCATTGTTAAAGGTAAAAGTAGTCAAAGTAATATGAAAAAGTAATCAATGTATTCAGATTTTCATAACTAAATGTAGAATAAAATTTATTTAATATGAGAAAGAAGGAAAGTAGTATTTAGATTTTCATGACTAAATTTATAACAAAATTTAATGTTGGTAAACTAAATTATAGTAACAAAAATGAAGGATAAGAATGAGAGAATTTTCTCCTTGTCTATTTAAAGAAAGAAAATTGCTTCTATTGAAACCTAAATTAAAATGGATGATTGTGTGGCTAATTTTCCTGAAGATATAGTGAAGGAGATTCTGTTGAGGTGTCCCGTAAAGTCATTGCGATTCAAATGTGTCCACAAGAACTGGTATGCTCTTATCAAAACCCCTAAGTTCGTTCAACAATACTTGAACTGTAGCAAGAACAAGCCCCCATAACTCCTACTTTATAATACTAGTAACTATGGTGATCGTTATGACTCTCATTCCATAACTTTGATTTCAAAAGAAAATCCTCAAACATTTAAAGGTATGACATACCTTTTAGGTTCTGTGAATGACTTGTTTTTAATGTTTGGAGTAATTGATCATGTGCATTCGTGTGCATTGTGGAATCCTGCTACTAGGTAGGTGAGACTCCTCCATCTCCCTCCACCAATGATCAATGATCACCCTGTGTTCAGGTTAGGATTCGACCTTTTGACTAATGACTATAAAGTGGTTTGCTATTTGTGTGCAAATTCAGCAGTGATCTATTCGTGTTCTAGGGACTCATGGAGAATTTTCAAACATAGAATCCCCTTCTTTACAGGCGTAAAGCAAACATTAGGTACTGTTTATTCTAATGGAGTTTATTACTGGCTGCTAAGAGGGGACCGCCATAGTTACTACACCGTTCCTTTATTCGACTTTGGGAGTGAAATGTTTGAGGGGATTGAAGGGCCACATATTCATATTCATGTATTTGGTTTGATGTTGGTTGATGATTCCATTGCCATCTTGAGTTTGAACAACCTGAATATGTTTGATTATGGTATATGGGTAATGATCCAATCAGGGGTTTGGAACAAACTTTTTACCTTAATGCTTCCCATTTATTAAGTCTTGTTATGATAGCTCTCTCATTTTGACAACTAGAACTTCTCGATTGTTCTCCTTTAATGTTCGAACTAACAAGTTGAGGGATCTCGCATTTCAACGTCCAGGCTTGAGAAAGCATGAAAAAGCTAGTGGTTGCGGAGTATTTTATTATAATGAGAGTTTAGTCACAATTAAACAACGAGATGATGGAGAGCTGGACCATTAATTGAGCTTCTAAACGAGTGCAGAAGATCAAATGATATGCGACATAATCATTTATTTGTGAAGTATAAGCATGTTTACTTAATTTTATAACTCTATTGTATGCATAAAGTGTTTGTAATTGAGCTTATAAGTATGTAGACTTACTTGAGCAGATGATATATAGCACATTTCATTAAAGTTTTATATACTGTATCTGTATGTACACTATTATTTAACGATGACAAAGCGTTTAAATTTCCTGCAAAGACTGATTAGAATATTACTATTAATTTTGCATATTAATACTAAGTAATATATCCAAACGTGCACTGATACAGCTATTTTAAATAAAGCAATTTTAATCTTTTACTTGTAAAATATCTATATAGTGTCCAATGTTCATATTGGATCTCAATTTATGTCGAGTAAAATTCATTGAAAAAGAAAATACGCCCCTATTAATATATTTTTCAAACCTAATGCTCGAACTCATAATTTCTATTATAATTTTATTTTTCGGACTGCGTTTTGCTTTCTACTGTATTAATTAAAGACATCTATCGATGTTTGTTTATAGTACTATCAAGATGATTATCTTTATTCTTCAATGTTGTCTTAATTTGTAAATGAGCTTTAATAAATTCATATTACAATAAAGCTTATGCACACTTCTAATAACCGTTTTTTTAATTTAGCTTGCAAGATCTAAATTATTTGTCCACGTTACAAAAATTATTCGTCACATTTTATATTATCTTTTTCTTACTCCCTCCGTCCAATATTATTTTTCCAGATTACTAAAAATATTTATTTATCAATTTGTAAAATCAAGACATAAACAATTAAATATTATGTTTTTTTATTTTGCCGTAAAAATTAGTTCTTTTTTAAATGTGTACACCGTATTGATCATCAAGTGCATAACATTGTGAAGTTTCAAAAGAATTCCTCCATTATATTTTGTCCACGTATGCATTTAGAACCCGTTTAGATTGGCTTAAAAAAGTAGTTTTAAGTTAAAAAATAAAAAGTCAAACTTAAACAACTTTTAAGTGAAAAAACAAAAAGTAGGAAAATACCTACTTTTGATTTTTAACTTTTTTGAAAGTTATTTTAAAGTTATTTTTAACTTTGTCAAACACTCCAAAAGCTAAAAATAATTTAAAAATAGGTTTGAACAACTTTTAATTCAATCCAAATAGACTCTAAGTAAAAAAGTACATGTATAGATAAATACAGTACAAATATTAATTCTTATTTATTTCTTAAATGGTGCTAAAGGGAAGTAGTCAAAGTAATATGAGAAAGTAGTCAAAGCATTTAGATTTTGGAACATAAAGTTTAAATTTAGTAAGAAGGAAAGTAGTAAATAGATTTCCATACCTAAATACAGAATAAAAATTAATATGAGAAATGTAGTCAAAGTATCATTAGAAAGTAGTCAAAGTAATTAGATTTCCATGATTAAATCTGGAACAAAATTTAAATTGAGTAAGAAGGAAAGTAGTATTTAGATTTCCATGATTAGATTTGGAACAAAATTTGAATTGAGTAAGAAGGAATGTAGTATTAATTAAATTTCCATGACTAAATACAGAATAAAAATAAATATGAGAAATGTAGTCAAAATACTTTGGATTTGCATGACTAAATGTAGAATAACATTTAATGGTGGTAAAATGAACTATGGTAACATAAATGAAGGATAAGAATGGGGGAATTTCATCTTTTTCTATTTAAAGAAGAAGCAATATTGCCTTTGTTGAAACCTAAAAATGGATGATTGTGTGGTTTATTTCCCTAAAGGTATACAAAAAGATATTTTGTTGAGATGTCCAGTAAAGTCGCTGTTGCGCTTCAAATGTGTCAGCAAGAGCTGGTGTGCTCTTATCAAAACCCCTAAATTCGTTCAACAACACTTGAAGAATTAATCGTAGCCCCCCACAAATCCTCACCTATACTGTTGGTATCTCTGATGATGTTGGTCAAGATTCCCGTTCCATAACTTTGATTTCTGAAGAAAATCCACAAACGTTCAAAGGTATGACACACCTCATAGGTTCTGTGGATGGCCTGTTTTTTATGTACAAAACAATTGATAGTGTGATTTCGTGTGCATTGTGGAATCCTGCTACTAGAGAGGTGAGATCCCTCGATCTCCCACTCCCTGCACCCATAATCTATTATGTCCTTGTGTTGGGATTCAGGTTGGACCCCTTGACTAATGACTATAAAGTTGTTTACTTACATTGCAATCATTGGCATAAATATACAACATCAGTCTATTCTTGTTCTAGGGGCTCATGGAGAATTTTTAAATCCTCCCCTTCAACACGGACCTGAAAAACATATTTGGTACTGCTTATTTGAATGGAGCTTATCACTGGCTTCTAAGAGGGGGCAACCATTCTTATTACACCATTCTTTTATTCAAATTTGGAAGTGAGATGTTTGAACAGATCGAAGGTCCAAATAGAAACGTTGTATGTACTTATGCGTTGGGTTTGATGTTGATTGATGATTGATGATTCCATTGCCATGTTGAACTATAACTCATGTAGTATGCTTGCTTATGATATTTGGGCTTTGATCCAACTAGGGGTCTGGAACAAAATTGTGACCTTTCAACTCTTCACACCGATTAAGTCTTGCTATGATAGCTCTCTCATTTCGATAGTTAAAGCTTCTCAACTGGTCTCTTATAATGTTCGGACTAACAAGATTAGGTATCTTGGATTTCAACATTCGGGCTTGAGTACACATGCATCATTTGGTGGTTGTGGGGTTTCTTATTATAAGGAGAACTTAGTAACAATCAAACAACAAGAGGATGGAGAGCCAGACCGTTAATTGAGCTTTTAAACGAGTACAATAGGTGATATTTGACCTAATCATTTAATTGTTTTAAGTATGTAATTGAGCTTATATGTTCACACAATTTCATAGTACTTGGTTTTGGTCTTTCAAGAGCCGATTATGGCCTCAACGTGTTCTATAACAAGACTCTTCCTTTTGTGATGCTTTATAAAGTTTTGATCTCAAATTTGGTTTGATTTTCTTATTGTAATATTACTGAGTATCCGGCAAAATGAAAGTGATGGAATAGTAATATCCATAGGGAGCATTATTATTGCAAGTGTAAAGAACTCAAATATTCGTTGATACAAGTTATATTTTATACACAAACTAATATAGGCTATTATATATAGGTTAAACATTCATATATGTAATGGCCCAAAAAGTCATTTTTAAATTTTTTATAAAATTACAGTTTTACCCATCTTGATAGTTGATCGAGTAATTTTTGGTTAGTCGGTGAAGTTGGTGTGAGAATTTTGAATTATTCGATAACTATGGTTATTTAATTGACAGATATTTATTAAATAATTTCTTTTAATTTAATTGGTGATTAATGAACCAGTCCATAATTTATTTAAGACCCTATATAATTTGACCCATACCTATTAAATTAAGCTATTAGGGTTTGTCACTTTTTGGTTCAAAATTAGTTTATTTAGAAAAGAAAAAAGAGAAAAGGGAATAGGCGAGGACTTACTCGCAGCGGCGTCAGACGAATGGAAAATGGAAGGAGTAATAATGTATGAAGAAGTTGGATTTAATATCTAATTTAATATGCATGCACTATCGTTTCTGTTGCTTAGGAAATTAAGATTTTGAGTGGTTGCTAAGGTGTAGTTAAGGCTAATGATTAAGGCAATCATTATGAATAGTGTATACATGGAATAGTTTTGGTGGCTTTAGTCTGTCCTTCCTCGGACGACATAAGAATTGATATAACTTGTCACCGATTTGAGTTTTTACTTTTGATTATCATACTATGAATCACGTTTCAATATTATAATATGGGTAATTAAATACTCGGTGTATTATATTGTATGAAAATTATTAGGATTGTATTATTGGGAGAAATTAAGACTTAACCTTAAGCTTGAAACTTAGGAACTTGATTATAAATTCGGGGTAAGTTATTGGGTCTAGACTAGACACATAATAATATGGGTGTTGTTAGTTTTGAAATCTTATTGTGAATATTAATTTGAATAAATTGCATTGATTTGAAAGCCAAACGAAAGAGGAAGACTCAAGTCCCAGAGTGATTGTTCGATTATCTAAGGCAAGTGGATTCCTAAACCCTTGTTAAGTGCATATAATTGTGTATTTCCTTGTGGTATGTGTTGGGGAATAATGGGAATTGGTGATGGGTTGAGTTGTCCATGTTGAATAATTCTAATGATGGAAAAAGGGTAATAAAAAGGTAATATGATTAATTGTTGGTGTGTGATGTTTGATAATGATTTGAAAAGCTTATTGATTCATTGTTGGTGTTGTATCACGATTGTGTTGTTGTGAATTGTGCAATGTTATGAAAATGGTCATCTCCTTATTATTGAAAACATGTCATTTGCATTGTTTTGATACATTATTGTGACAAGTGTTATGTGAATTGAGAAAGGACAAGAAATTAAAGAGTATATACCATTTCGAGGGACGTGTCGCGCGCTGCGACGGATATTATATATCGAGGGACGTATCGCACGTCGCGATGGATACTATTATCGAGGGACGTGTCACACGCCGCAACAGATGTATGGACAGATATGTCCTCCATGGGTCCCGGACTGTGAGACAACGAGTGTGTATCATTAGGTCAGACATGCATCATTATACTTGACATTGCATTTC
>JAJOOR010025211.1:0-19815 GCA_036250505.1 Solanum acaule | reverse complement strand
ATAATAATAATAATAATAATGATAATGATAATAATAATAATAATGATAATGATAATAATAATAATAATAATAATAATAATAATAATTATTATTATTATTATTATTTTTTATCAAATCACAACTTATAACTTATTTAAATTATCTTAATTAACAATACAATATCATATGCACCCATGATTATTTTAACATAATGTCAAATATATACAATCGAATTAAACAGTTAATTTGATGATATTCTTTTCACATTTAGTGTAGTATTAACATGAAAATAAAATAAAATTATATCCTATTTTTAAGATAATAAATATTATTTTTAATAGATATTTAACACAAAGAAATAGATAATTTTTTTATTTCACTTTATTTGAAAATCAACATCTGATTATGAAAATTACAAATATAACTTAAATTTGTATTTGAAATTTGAAAAACATTCAAAACCTTGTTACTATTTTAAGGGGCCATTTGGTTATCGTATAAGATGCATTTTTTTCTCATATATAAAAAGTTGTATTTGTTTTACTATATTTGGTAGAAGTTTTGTATTAGGTAGAAAAGCCAACATGATTTACCATGTTTGGTTGATACACTTCTAAATATTGTATTAAAGATATTCATGTATTATTCTATACGGTGTATGGTTACATTTTTTGTAATCCTACATAATTGATATCTACATAACTTGTGAGAGAATCTATGTATAAATTATGCATGATAAAAGGTGGAATAAGTTATGAGGGTATTAGTTATATATGTATTAAAAAATTACACATTTATCCCTATTACCTTTTTATATTGAAAATTCTAGAAAAAACTTTACATAACTATTTTATTTTCCTAGCTATTTTTGTTTCTTATTTCTTTTGTATATGAACAGTTTTTTATTTTATTTGAAATCAAAATATAAATATTTTATTAATATTATGAATCGGAATGTATAATTTTGACACATATGCTAATCATATATTATCACCATATGTTACTAAATATATTCCACATATTTAATTATTATGTATTGTTTTTTTATTTGGAATATGAATTTATATATAACTCATATATTTGGTATACTAAAAATGTACAAACAATACATGCAATATCTTGATAGAAATTTACATTATATAAAATAGGATTTTATAAAGTACTTGAAATATATTTATGGTATTTTATTTTTATAAGCTTTAAACATTAAAAAAAATAGAGAGAGAGAAAATAATAGAATTCCCACTTAAGTATAGAGAAGATTTCTTTCTTGGTTATTTATTTGTAAATAATATATTCAATAATTAATAATTTATGTATTGTAATCTCTACATAACTAATACTTGAATAACTAATACCAACATAATTAATACGCACATAACTAAATCCTGCATAACTAAACCATGCATTACTAATATCTGCATAACTCTAACCAATAACCAAACGGCCCCTAACTATATTATCTTTTTTAATATTTTATGACAAATTAGTTATTCTTATAAAAATAACCCCATTTGAATTATATTTTAATATTAGTTTTATTTTTTTTAAAAAAAAAACACATTCAAATAATCAAATATTATTTGCAAAATCAATAGCTTAACACAAGTTCAACTTCAATTTTTTTTGTAATAGTATGTGGTAATTCTTATATGAGATCTAATCTATGACATTATACAACTATCTATTTTGAGATACTACTTTTTTTAGTGCAATTTGGTAAATTAGTCAAGTAATTTTTAGAAACTAAGGAATATAAACCATAATTAGAAAAGACATAATATATAAATATTTAACTTGGCTTCGTTTGACATCTATGACATTCAACTTAGGGTGTGCACAAGTAAGCACTTAAAATTTTATAAAGTTGAAGAAGTAGACATGCGTGTCCTACGGGAATAACACACGTGGGAGCCACATAAAATGTCGCATAGGACATCTAAAATTAAGGACATAGATGTTAGATGAAACCAAATTAAATGACATATTTATATATTTATATTATGCCTTTAAAAAATATATATTTAAATTCTAAATATCTTTTGCATAAAATTTAACCAAACACGACTTCAACTATAAATTTTTTAAATAAAATAAACAGTATTTTTTCATGACCAAACCACACTAAGAAAGGAAATGATTAAAAGCCCTCAAATTTGAATTTTGGTATGAAAAAATCTCATTAAAAATTATACATTCAAAAATAAAAAAGAATTCTTTTTAAAATGTATCAGCTTGAATGGACATGCTTTTGAAGTAAATCAATAAATGGGGTCCATCTAACTTTGCAATGGCTTTTTTTACTCCTCCCAATGTATTGGTACACGTGTAGCCATTAGAATCCACTACTATTGACTTAGTGGTGAATATATTGGAAATTACATAAATTTTGATTGATTTTTCTGGAAATTTAATACTTTAATGCACAATGTACACTTAAACTAAACTTAGAATTTTTTTTGGTTGACAAAATTGCCCTTGGTCGTCCAGGATTTCACATTTCTATATAAAAAAAATAGATAGAATATATTATACTACTCTTAATTAAACAACGTCTATTTAATATAATTTTTTATTATATATAAAATTGTATTTTATCTAAATAATTAATTTCAAAGAAAAAACTATTTTTTTAATTATATAAAAAAAATTATTTTAAATAAAATATAAAAAATTAAAAATATCATGTAATATGAACTTGGAAAAGTACTAAGTATCAATTTATCATTTTTTTCCCCTGAAAGATTCAATGATTCTGCTTTTATGAACCAAAGATTTGGATAATCAATTAAACTTTTGGTGGACCTAATTTGGATACTACTGGTCTACTACACAACAATAATGCATTGACCTAATTTGAAATCTTGAATCACTTACTTCTTACTTCATTATCTCACGTTAATTATTCACATTATTAAAAATATTATATTAAATTACTCCAAAATTTATATAATTAAAATAGAATTAATGATAAATTGTTTGTTACTACTATTTTTTGCCTTTTTTAGTAGTGATCGAAGTATACAGTCTACCAAACGACTCTTAAAATTGATTCTCCTATGTATACCAAGAAGAAAATGGTATGCAACACGTTCATGCATGACCTTAACTTCTTAAATTGGAATTAACATCTAACTAAATATACTCATCAATTTAGTAAACTTAGAGGTGAAGAAAATTAATTAAAGGAAGAAACACATGGTCACTTCCAATTCCTTGACATCTTTATTGACATCTAATTTGGAAGTTGCTATGTGGAAAATTAAAGAGAAAAAAGAGGCATGTGGGATCTTTTAAATCAAAAAAGTTAAAAAGGAAAAAAAAAATGGCGATCAAATATGAATTGTGATAGAATAATTCCGGTTGAAACTCTTTTTTAATTAAAAGTTTTATATTTAAATTCTTAAATAGGAATGAGAGGTCGTTTAAAACGTGATTTTAAAAACGAACTCTACAATATATAAATCTTATCAAATTTTAATACAAATATAAAACTCGATTAGTGAGTAAAAAACAATGTATATTGTATAGTAGCCGTCCTTGGTCCTTAAAATACAAATTACCACATGTTTCCTTTTTTAAAATAGCAGACCAGCCTAACATATTTTTCCACATAAGTGAGTATTCAAAGTGTCAATTATAAATTATATAAATAAATTAGGTCACAACCGGTCGGTTACCTGTCTTATTCTATTTGCATCAATTAATTTTGATTTTTGACAATTTTCATCATTGAATAGTCTATTATAATTTATGTGATGTATTTTTTAAAATTTATTTTTAAAAATATGATAGAAATATTATTTTATATTAAAAATAATCTAATTTTTAATTTTTAATTATACTTTGAAAAAATAGTATATAATTTGTTCTAATAATTTGTATCCAATGCTTCACATATAAGATGGAGGGAGTATGCACTATCATGCCACTTATAAAAGATAAAATTAATCACAAGTAAAAGATATCAGTAACATGAAGATTTTTATATGTTGGTTGATGTAAGAATTTAAAATGTTATAATATTAATTATATGAATTAAATTCATAAAGCAAATCATAAAATAAAGTTATAGGTACCGTCAATGAAGAAAATATTCAACACACTACTAGTGTAATTAATTTGATAGACTATAGAATTGTCACGATCCAGACCGTCGTGATTGGCACCCACACTAACCCTCCTGTGGGAGAACCATTAACTACAACCCATCTAACAAATTTTATGAAAACTAAGACATTTAAAGATACGGAAGCAGGTTTAAATGCATAAATAGATTGGAGTTCCCATAAACTCCTAAAGTTTAACAAAAACGACTATCAAACATTGCGGAAAACATCCCTAGAACCTGAAAGTCAATGTACCAAAACTCTAACAATCCACAAGTCTAAGGAATAGCGGTACAACCCCAAAAGCTAACATAACAAACATCTAAAGGTCCGAGAGTATGGACTTAAACAGAATGAGAACTCATGGCAGTTTGGAAGAACTGGTTCACCCTTGAATTCGGTCTCGATCATTGATCTCCTAGCTGAGGTCTATCAATAGCCGCCCGAAGATGCCCTGTACTCAACAAAGAACAAGCAAGTGCAGCATCAGTACACAACCACAATGTACTGGTAGGATCACTCAACTATTCCAGTAAGCACAACATATATAAGTAGTCACAACATAGTAAACATGACATGTACAAAATATATATACACATTGGTTATCATTTTAGAGCAACGTACGGTCTTCCAATATCAATCACCATTAGATATAAACGTAATCATCACAAGTAGATACACAACACAATTCAATGGTCCTTTCACGGAACCCAATTCAATGGTCCTTTCATAAAACTCATACCCAAACGGTTAGTGTGCTGGAACGTGACATCCAATCTCAATTAGTGTACCGGAACGTGACACCCAATCCAATATATATGCCGGAACGTGGCACCCGATCCAATATATGCGCCAGAAGGTGACACCCGATCCCAGTTAGTGTGTCGAAACATGACACCCGGTCCGGTCATTATACCACAATCACAAACACAATGTCATTCTCATAATCATACAATCAAGTGTTGATTCATGGCATACAATCGTTCATTTATACTGATTTACATTAGGTTTGATCAATAGTGCTACATTCACATACGTACATGCATTACAATGAAGCAATTACCTACATACATCACACCTACATGAAATCAAACCATCACCTACCTCAAATTCGGATTCTTTCCGCTTGTTCGTGGTCTAAAAACAACAAATTAATGCAAGGATCAATAAATGAGGCCTAATTACCCAAATTACAATTGAAATTATCAACCCTAGGCCAAACCCAAGATCCCAATACCCAACTTAGGGCTTTTTCCACCATTCGTTTTCAGATTAAAACCCTCCCCCATCAATAATCACCCATAAATCTAAGTTCTACGGATCGAAAAAATGGATTATGGGAGTAAAATCCTCTTGCACGGAGACAGAATGTTGGAATTAGAGTTTCAAACCCCCAATTTCACAACACACCTTCAACTCATGACATTCAAAAACTACACGTTCACGCTAAGGTCAGTTTCGAGAGTTCTACTCGCTCTAATTTGATTTCGTAAAGTCATACGGGTTCCTTAATGTCTTAGATATTTATTTATGTGATCAAATTCATAATTAGATCCCCATGCATTACTAGATTTCCCTAGACCTTACTGATTCAGATTTCGTTTAAATCTGGACTAGGCTAGGAATTTTCAAGTAACTACTCAAAAGTTTTCTGGCCCCAATTCTTTTCCTATTGGCTTTTCCATAACGAAAGAATCAGGTCGTTACGATAGATACCAATTTACTCATCACTCGTCCCCGAGTGACAAACTAGGAGAAAAGGGCTAAAGCAAAAGTAGAATAGTATTTGAATCGTTGAATAACTGGGGATATTTGTCTCGCATGTCCTTTTCGGTTTCCCAAGTAGCTTCCTCAACTGGACGATGCTTCCATTGAACTTCCATGGACTTTATCTCCTTGGTCCTCAACTTTCGGACATCACGATCAAGAATTGCAATTAGTTCCTCCTCATATTAAAGGTCTTTGTCTAACCACACTGAGTCCCACTTTATGATGTAATCTCCGTCCTCATGATACTTCTTCAACATGGACACATGAAACACTGGATGAACTCCAGATAAGCTAGGGGGTAAGGCTAATCTATAAGCCATTGGTCCTACACAGTCAAGAATCTCAAAGGGACCAATATATCAAGGACTAAACTTGCCATTCTTATCGAATCTCATTACTCCCTTTATGGGTGACACTTTTAATTTTAGAAGGACTTGTTCACCAGTTTGAAAGGCCATATCCCTCACCTTACGGTCTGCATACTTTTTCTATCGACTATGGACTTCTAGAAGCTCAGCTTAGATGCTTCTCACCTTATCTTGAACATCTTTCACCAAATCAACCCCTAAAGGTTTCACACCTCCAACCTAAAACCAACCAATTGAATACCTACACATCCTCACATACAATGCCTCAAAGAAGTCATCTTAATACTCGAGTGATAAATATTGTTGTATGTAAACTTAACTAACAACAAAAACGATTCCCAACAACCACCAAAGTTGATCATACTTACGTCTGCAACATGTTATCAAAGACCTTGACACAATCATCAGGACGAATAATTTAACACTTAAGCATGATAATCCAAATTAATACTCGCTACAATTAGAAGTGAACCTGAACCAACCAACACACACTCATAATACCCACACAATTATAGTTCTTAACAATATATCCATCCCACAACATGAATTCCCATGAGCTTAAGTTATAAAAACTTGATCTTCAGACATCAGATACTCATCTAGGGATATGTCCAAGCATACAAACCCCCTATCGAAATATTAGATTTAGTAATTGATTGTTGATTACACTTAAGAATAGTAGAATTGGACCCAATGATCCCACATTCAACTAAGAGAACATCGCAAGATCGGTACACCTCATCTACCACCAAGGATCCACCCACAAAAGTGAAAACACACGTGAACATAGCTAGTGAATCATACTCTCACTACTAACAACCAACATAAACACTTCGACCATTTACCTTATTATAAATCAACACTTTTAAATGAAACCTTTCTTAGGTACTTAACAATCAACAGTAATAAACTTTACGACTCAACCAGGTGTAAGTTCTTTCAAATGCTCAATACCTGATACAATTAATCATTTCTCACCTTGCCAACTCATACCTTGACAACTTATATCACCACGAATGCAGACTTACAATGAAAAATTTAAATTCTAAATTCAACCGTATAACACAATCCCCTTATCTATCAACATTAGCTCATACCTTGAAGATTTTTATGAATTCATGGATCTTCGTTTATCATTGATTACATCTCTATCGATCTTACGATATCTTGTGCTAAAAATTCAATCGTACTCATTACTAAACTCAAAAACAAAAACAAAGCACTTATCATCACACTCAAGCTAATGTCTGTACACTCCTTTCTCAAGTCTTTTTCAATAGTTTTTAACCAATCTGATTGACCCATGACACTATTACCATAGCCACAACAAAACAAATGAAATCACGCATCTCTGAACTCAATTATGTACCCCTCTGAAGATATATCTTTAGCCTTTACAATCAAATAAAATATTCTTGCTCTCGTCTCTCTCTAAAGGTTGTACTACATCCCACTATTTTTCTTCATTATGACTCTAGCTCTTTTAAATTCTATTCGAGTGGTATCCCACCATCTTTTAAAACCTTTCATACAACCACGTTACTCACCAAATATTAGGAAACCACAACCTTAGATACTCGCGAGCCGTAATTACTATACAAAATTTGCTTACCCAAAATCTTTTTATATAGTTGCATCCCATCACAATCCATCACGAACTCTTATTACCATTATGCTCAGTCAACCCTGACTATCACTACGAAGTTTTCATCGACGTGTCACCTCAAAATCAGGTATACTCATCAAATTCAAAGGACTAACCCAATTTTATACGGCTTTCTTACTAATATCTTCAATTCCCTTCACCCAAGAATACCCAATAGGACTTTTCTTTATCCATAAGCTTGTTATTCTGGTATCAAATTCACTCATTTATGGCTTAAGATAAAATCACCGGTCCTCATACTACCATCCTTCTTCTTAACAAATAATACAGGAGCACCCCTCGGGGAAGCACTAGGACGGATGAAACCTTTATCAAGAAGTTCCTGGATTTGAGCTTTAAGATCTCTCAATTCTATCGGAGCCATGCGATAAGAAGGGATGGAAATGGGGCATGGGGCGAGTATCCTGTTCTAAGTCAAACCAGAAATCTATATCTCTATCCAGAGGCATACCAGGTAAATCAGTAGGAACACTTCCTTAAACTCAGACACTACAGGTATAAACTCAACCTCAACATTCCGAACATGAGCCAAATATGCCAAACATCCCTGCCCCACCAGTTTCCTTGCCTGAATGGAGGATATGACCTTAGCAGGCTTAGGCTTGTACACCTCTTCCCACTTTAACCTTTCCCTAGTGGGGATCTCTAGAGTCACAAGCTTAGCATTACAATTTAACACATCATAATAGGGAGACAACCAAGTCATGCCTAAGATTATATCAAAATTAATCATATCCAAAATAATCAAATCAACCCAAGTCTGAAAACCCATAAACAAGATAGGGCAAGCACGATACACATGGGTGACTATGACTGATTCTCCAACTAGGGAAGAAACATGGATGGAGGCATCAAGTATATGACAAATCATATCAAATTCTCAAGGCAAACTAAACTGACATATATGAATAAGTAGAACCCGGATCAAACAAGACAATGCATCAGACACCTCAGCCTCGGTCTTGCCCAGAAAGGCATAAAACTGAGCTCGGTCATCTTGACGGACAACCTCCTTGCCTGACGGCACTGCCCTACCTATACTACCATTTCTCCGGCCTTTACGGCCACACTAGTTTCCTCCTCATATGCCCAGGTTCTCCACAATTTTAACACACTTAATAACTTGACCAAGTAAGCATTGTTGTTATTATAGTAGTCGTATCATGACCATCTTTGATATACACTCAATCTAGGAAATTGCAGTAGAGATTCTAACTTCAATTTTCACAACATGATTCAGCATTTACTAAGCAACCCATACGTGAAATGACAACAATACTAAATGCATTTTCCAAGTAATGGTGTTCATTATCTAGCCTTCCCTTACAAAACTTCTTGAATGTTGCCACCTTGGCAAAGTCTTTTGACTTTACCCCCTTCTACCTCCGTCACCAAATAAACCACTTCCTGAAAAGATTTTTGCTAAAGCAGCCACCTATAAGCTTAAATCTGCAAATCTGACTTTATTCCCTTCACAACACGACGGATTTTCTCTTCTAGACTGAAACAAAGTGGAGTACCATATTTGGATAAAACACAAACTTTTGCCTTAAAGGCTACAACAATTATATTATGTTGCTCTATATTCAGGAACTCATCTCTTCTATTGTCCCTCAAAGTTCAGGGTATATACTTCTCCATACAGAAGGCTAAAAAATGTTTCCCAAGTCATGAGTAGTGCATTTACTAGTCAACACTCAACATGAGACCACCACCACATTTTGTTGTCTCTCTTGAATTGGTATGTCACGAACTCAACCCTAAACCTCTCCACTATATTCACCTTATGAAGCAACTCATGACAGTCAACAGGGAAATCCTAAGAGTCTTCAGGTTCAGTACCCATGAAGAATGAATGTGTCAACCTTGAGAACCTAATAAAAATCTCATGTTTGTCTCTAGTCATTACATGCCCACAGTGAGTAAGGGATATATACCTATTTCCACATATACATTTTCTATTGCTGGGTTGTTGTTCCTACTTTTGCAACTCAATTACTAACCAGATGCGAAATAGAGTAAAGAATTTCAGATGTATCACCTAGATACCAATTGGATTCAAGTCATGGCACGAAAGGAGAAAAAGACAGAGAGATTTCCAAAAGTCTTATAGCCTCTCGAAGAAAAGTACAGATGTCTCTATACCGTTCCACAAGACTCTACTAGACTCGTTTTGGTACAATGAGATCAATGAATCTAGGGCTCTGATACCAACTTTGTCACGACCCAGACCGTCGTGATTAACACTCACACTAACCCTCCGGTGGGAGAATCATTAACTACAACCCATCTAACAAATTTTACGAAAACTAAGGCATTTAAAGATACAGAAGCACGTTTAAATGCAGAAATAGACTGGAGTTCCCATAAACTCCTAAAGTTTAACAAAAACGACTATCATACATTGCGGAAAACACCCATAGAACCTGAACGTCAATGTACCAAAACTCTAACAATCCACAAGTCTAAGGAATAGAGGTATAGCCAGGAAAGCTAACATAACAAACATCTAAAGAACTAGTCTAAGTTCGAGAGTATGGACTAAACAGAATGAGAACTCATGGCAGCCTGAAAGAACTGGCTCACCCTTGAATTCGGTCTCGATCACTGATCTCCTAGCTAAGGTCTATCAATAGCCGCCAAAAAGATGCCTTGTACTTAACAAAGAACGAGCAAGTGCAATAAAAGTACACAACCACAATGTACTGATAGGATTACATGGCTATTCCAGTAAGCACAACATAAATAAGTAGTCACAACATAGTAAACATGACATGTATAAAATATATATACACATTGGTTATCATTTTAGAGCAACATATGGTCTTCTAATATCAATCACCATTAGATATGAACGTAATCATCACAGGTAGATACACAACACAATTCAATGGTCCTCTCACTAAACCCAATTCAATGGTCATTTCATAGAACCCATACCCAAACGGTTAGTGTGCCAGAACGTGACACCCGATCCAATATATGTGCCAAAACATGGCACCCGATCCAATATATGCGTTGGAACGTGGCACCCGATCCCAGTTAGTGTGTCAAAACGTAACACCCGATCCAATCATCGTACCACAATCACAAACACAATGTACATTCGCATAATCATACAATCAAGTGTTGATTCATGTCATACAATCGTTCATTTATACTCATTTACATTAGGTTTGATCAATAGTGCTACATTCACATACATGCATGCATTACAATGAAGCAATTACCCACATACATCACACCAACATGAAATCAAGCCATCACTTACTTCGAAACCAAGCTTGAATATCCTAAGACACTTGAATCTTCCCTTTCCGAATTCTTTCCGCTTGTTCGTGGTCTAAAAACAATAAATTAATGTAAGGATTAATAAACGAGGCCTAATTACCTGGATTACAATCAAAATTATCAACCCTAGGTCAAACCCAAGATCCCAATACCCAACTTAGGGATTTTTCCCCCATTCATTTTCATGTCAAGACTCTCCCCCATCGATAATCACACATAAATCTAAGTTATACGGATCGAAAAACAAATTAGGGGAGTAAAATCCTTACCTTTAGCACCAAAAGTTGTGGAAAACTGTCAAGAAGTTGCATGGGGTCGTCTCTTAGCTCTCAAGAACAAAACTTGCAAAAAAATAACGTTTTTGGGGTTTAATGCCAACTGAAGTCGCGACTGGCCTGCCTTAGCGGGACCCAACCCGCCATAGTGGCCCTGCCTTGGCGGAATAAATCCCGCCCTGGTGGCTTGCGAGGAGACAAAATGTCGGAATTAGAGTTTCCTCATTTCACAACACACCTTCAACTCATGACATTCAAAAACTACCCGTTCACGTTAAGGTTAGTTTCGGGAATTCTACTCGCCCGAATTCGATTCCGTAAAGTCGTACGGGTTCCTTAACGTCTTAGCTATCTATTCATGTGATCAAATTCATAATTATATAACCCATGCATTATCATATTTCCCTAGACCTCACTGACTCAGATTCCATCCAAATCTGGACTAGGCTAGGAATTTTCAAGTCACTACTCAAAAATTTTCTAGCCCCAATTCTTTCCCCATTGGCTTTCCATAACTACAGAATCAGGTCGTTACAAGAATATTCTCACCCTATTTTTGGATAATGATATTAGGTTTCATAGGATCGAAATAGTTGGAATTGTTGTAGTTATAACTTACCCAATAGTGTAAACATATTATTCATTTCATCTCAATTTATATGTACCTAGATTTTTAGATTTTGTGATTTAAATAATTTTAAATATTTATGTGATTATAAATCATTTCATTTAAATGTAAAATGAAAGTTTAAACTTAAATTATTACTACCTACTAAATTTAGAAATATGTGTAATTCTTTTTGAAACTGACTACTAAAAAAAGAAAAAAATGTTATATAATAAATTAAAATAAAAAGACCTATCAAGTCCACAAAATTTAAAATCTAAGTTAAAAAACACTTGAACATATATTTTTGCAAAGAAGAATCAAAGAATATTCATAAGTATTGTACATTCACTATGCAGAAATCAAATACTATGAGTATTGCAATATTTTTCTCTCTTGATTATTTTTTTAATACAAATTTTATTGAAAATAACTTAAATTCCAAAAATTATGCAAAAATTTATAAAGAATAAGAAAAAGTTCATCACAAATTAAAGTTTGCATAATGTATAGGAACTAGGAAAGAATGTTAATAAACTTGATTAAAATGAATTGATATTGCGCGTGTTTCATAATGGTCAACTTTATTATTTGTAACTTCTTTTTTTGATTCACTCACAAAATACATGAATAATTGATGTATCTAGACTATGATTGATGGCATCATATATATTTAATTTTATATTCTAAGCCACCAATTTTATATTTATCTTTTTTGGCCATTTTTTAAATTTTAAAAGACGTAATTTTATTTAAAATATTTACAAAACATTAAACATAGTCAATTAATAATAAAGTCCAATTTGCTGAAACTCCTCTATTATGTGCCTAAAAAGACACATTAATTTGAAGAAACGGAATAATAAAGCTTATTAACTTTAGAAATTAGTAACGGTAATCATAATTTAAAGTTTATGGGCACATTTATTTTTAAAATATAATTTTGTCTCTTCAACTTCAGTTTTCATATCAGTTACCAATAATACCTATAAATTATCATATTGAAAACTTTTGTTTCTTCATCTTGTCTCTTCTAATTGGTATCTAAATTTTACAAATCTTGATAATCATTTATGTTGTCCATTTGATAATGGGCTGATTTTGAGTTTTTGCATTCCTCATCAGAGTATCTTCACGAGTTCACTAATCAACAAAAATATATATCACTTCCTGGATATTGTTACATGCAAGGCATCAACTTTTTTTTTTAAATCTTCATGTTCATTATTGTTTATTCTGCTTTTTTTATTCTCTTTGGTCTTTATTATTTTTTTGTCATTATTTTATGTAAGCATATCTTTTTTATGAGTATAGTTATTAAGATGTGCTAAATTATCAAAAGGATTGAATATGTATGTTGAATGAGAAACT
The DNA here is from genome assembly GCA_036250505.1 of Solanum acaule. NCBI lineage: Eukaryota > Viridiplantae > Streptophyta > Magnoliopsida > Solanales > Solanaceae > Solanum > Solanum acaule. The sequence goes on along the minus strand of JAJOOR010025211.1, from coordinate 6,379 downwards.
ATCTTATTGTATTGAAATTATTAATTTTATTATTTTCTTTCTTTCTGCATATGAAGGATTGTTTGGTTAAATTCAAACTCTTGTGTCTTTTGTTTGGGTCAAGATTTATTTCTCAATAAAAAAATATGAATTGAATGAAAATAATTTAAGCAAGGATAAACTTATTTTATTACTATTATAATTGGATAATTTACTATACTGAAATTCTGCAGTTTTATTATTAACAAATAGTCTTAGATGAATTGAATATTTTACTTAATCAATATGTTTTATTTTTTGGGAGGATTTGCAAATTCTTATATGCACATGCTGCATCTTCTTCTATCTCATTAAATTTTCTATTCATTCCGTTTCTTCCCATTCCATAATTCAAATTAAAAAAATCTGTACATTTTATTTGTGGTGTCACAATACAACTGATTGCAGGCATTATTTTGTACAAGTTCGTCTGTAAATTTAGTCCAAAATAATGCAAAAAGGTTAGTACATATTTTCCTTCTAATAATGTTTTATCAGCAAGTTAAAATCATATAATAAGGTTAGCTAAACTTTCTTTCACAAGACATTGTGATAAAACCCAAAATATCTATGTACTAATATGGTACAAATTACTAAAAGCATTGTTTAGTTTTAGTAGAGCAAATGTCTCAATGAGTCGAAGTAATGTAGATTGTTGGTCAATTAACCGCTTAAACTTAAAACGATATGTATAATATGTATATAATTGTGTATGATTTATAGATATAATTAGAAAAAATAAATAATAAATTTGATCGATTATTTGTGAAACATCCCGATGAAACTAGGGGTATTATATTTATAATTTTAACTTTTACTTTATTTTCAAGTAGTTAAAAATAAAAAAATTACCTTATATGTGCTAATAAGACAAACTTATTTCATGCATAACACTTTTATATTGATTTATTATCTCTACATGGTGGACAAGGCTCATGGCTTAAGAATGAAGACGGTGTTATGGCCTCCAAGCTCGATAGGTCATTAGTATTTGCAGATCTTTAATTTTTTATAGTAAATATAGTGTAGATCATAAATAAAATATTTGACAACCGCGTGTAGCGCGGCTGAGTTACCTAGTTATAATTCTAAAATATAATCTCAATAATTTTAGGATTATAACTTCAGAACTATAATCCCAATAAATATAGACCGGTCTTCCTCGCATGCACCCTTTTCCCACTCATATCATCTAGCCTCCAAGTCAGCTAAAATAATGTTAAATTTGAGATATAAATTTATTTCTGAATTAATTATTTTTTAAATAAATAAAATATAAGTATAATTTTAGACGTAATTTTGAAATGTTTCACATTATTTCGTGAATCAAACAATCCTTGACTATATATATTTAGTTATGTCATAAATATAATCATGTCTAAGTTGGTGAGTTCTATTGTAGTTGAGAGAAAATTCACATAAATTCAACTTAAAGTGATTGAACATACGTCATAATTTGTGATATTCAATTATTTTTTTTTGTGTTGCTTCTATAATGATGAAATAAATATAATTAAGACAAAGATTCAAAGATTACACGTGTCAACTAATTACGGAGACAAAATTGTTTATCAAACTACGTCTTTATTTAGAAATTTTGCTAATTTTATACTCTTACGAGGGGAATATCTATTGCATAATAGAAATGCCTACTCAACTTGTGCCCTATAATAATGAAAAAATGTTATTATCTTTGATAAATAAATAAATTAAACACTTTGGTGAAAGGGAAATGATAATGGTGTGGCATAAACACACACAAATAAACTTTATTGGATTAGTTTCTTGGAATTCATTTGGATTAGTTGATCAAACAAACAAAAATGTAATAGTAGTATGTTTGGTTAAAAATATCGATAGTAATATTTCTATTAAAATTACTAAAATATCCTTTCATTTTTATTTTTTTTAAAACCATTAAATTTTTAAGTCTTTTACAATACAAATGACGACGGAAGGAATAACATATATGAGGGACAAGATTATAAAAAATTTGGTCAAATCCTAAGTAATTATAAGGTGTAAAATCATAAGTTAGGGGCCAGAGGTTATGACTAATTTATGGCTTTAATTTTGACATAAACAATTTAGGTGTTTATCAAACATATAAATAAATTAAAAAATATTTATAAACTAGATCAACTATGTCAAAATTAAAATTATTTATAAATTAGATTGACCAGCTTATAATGGCATGGGGTGATTAGATTGAACCTTTAATCACACTATTGTGGGGGTCTATATAAATAAAAAGACAATAAGTCATAGTTTAGTAGCTTTTTTTCAAAAGAACAATAGTAATAAGTTTTGTCACATCTCACTCGCTTTTTATAACATATAAAAGTGATATATTTATCGTATTGAGTATTTTAATTTTTTAATTAGTTAGTGAAAATATCACTATTGAAAAATTACTATTTTTTGGGAAAGTTTTACTCAAAAATGTCTAGTGATTGTTTTCATATATATTTTGATTGAATTAGTAAGAAAAGAAAAATTAGTCAATGATTATTTTTGATATTTCAATGAAAATCTATTTTCCACAATGTTTTTTCTTAGTGAGCTAATTCGATGAAAACATGATGGAAAAATGGTATTTTATAGTACAAATTTCACATTGATTTGCGATGGAAAAAATCTTTATTTCGAGTAGTGTATGACAAATGATACATTCGATTAAAAATATTTTTATCAACATGAGTTGTGGTAGAATAGTTGAGATTATTTCATAATTAGAGATCTCGGGTTCGAGTCGAGAATGAAAAAAATCATATTGAGAACGCCAACCCTAGAAATTGGTATTATAATGCACAAATTTAAATTAATTGTTGGACTCCAATACTGATAACGAACATCGAATAACTGTTATGGAATTCAATAATATGAATTCATATTCTTTATGCGCTAGTATATAAAAGTAAAACTTAATCTAAATAGGTTTGTATTTGGACAATAAATTATCTTATGCACTAGTTTATGAAGGGGCAATAATGATTTAAGAGACGTACGCATTTGAGAGTGTGGAAAAGTAAACTAAGCTATAGTTGAAATGCAACGTTATAAAATATATAAAGACAAAGAAGAAGACTTTATAGTATATATTTTGTTTATAGAATAAAGCCAAATTAGACAATCCATAAAGTCTTTTAGTACACACCATAATGACTGGTTTTTTTGCTTAAAAAATAAAACCACCATTTGGTTTCCCACAACCTCAAAACTCCTAGAGTCTATAGAGATTTTGTTCTATTTAACATCTTTTAATTTACAAGAAATAGATAGAGAGTGAGAAAGAAATTAATCTCTTTTGGTCCATCTATCCATGTTTGAGGTATATAGTGCTTTAAAATTATGTTATTCAGATTCTTTAAAAATGTCATCAGATACGATAACATTTTAAAAATGTTCGAATAACATAGATTTAAAGATGCTCCCTCTCGCAAAACATGTTTTATTGATGATTTATTATAGGTTGATTAATGATATGTGGTCTTTGTTCCACGTATAGATTATTGCATGGCCATGCAAAGGCGGAATTGTACAATTGCTGTTGAAGTTGTCGTGTGATTAAGATGTCGCGTATGCCCTCGAGTCTTTGTTGTAGTAAAACCGATTCGGCTCGGAGCATCTCGTTGTTTCTCTCAACAAGTTGGTAATGACCGGTTACCAATTGTACCCGGTTCGTTAAATCCCGGTTTTCAAGTTTAAGCCGGTTCGATTGGTTCCTCAAGTTCTCCAAATGTGTTTGCTTATGCATGCGGGATCGCCTGGCTGACTCGCGGTTCGATATCATACGCTTTCGTTTTCTCTCAGCCAAATCATCCGACCCGGAATTCGGGCTATCGTTAGGAGAATCGGGTTTAGATTTGTCAGAGCCTGAACCGGAGTCATGTGAAATTACCGGTTCAGGGGTTGGGGATTGCATTGGTGAAAATACCGATTCTACCCCTTGTTCAGGGAATATAGAAGTTGGTTCGATGCAATCCCATTGAGTAAAACCATCGTAAAAAGAAGGGAAGGTATTCGGAAAAAGCCCGTTGGAGGACAGAATAGTGGACAACATGATCGGAAAAATTCTTATAGAGGGGGTGGGTGGGAAGGTAGAAGGAGAAAAGGGATGAAACTAGGTGAAGAGTGTAGTACTTAAAGGGGAAGAGGGAAGGGGTTATTTGAGGGTATTTTGGTCATTGTATAACAACTTTTGACTTTTGAGTCAGGTGGCATTATTGGGGTGGGGTAGTAACAAGTAATTCTACTTTTTTTGTACCAAAAAAATAAATAAATCTACTTTTCTATTTTATTTAAAAATTAAAAGAAGATTTGGTGTGATATAAGCTCCTTGGGGCCAAGAGGGTTAAAGCTTAGTCATGAAGAAAACCATCATGTGCTAACGTGTCATTTCCCTATTGACTTATTAAATTTAAATATTTCATATTATTAATTAATATAGACTAATTTATGAGTTAATTAATTGGATGAGACGTAACTCTAATACCATTAAAAAGAAACGAATATTGAGCTTAATTCAATCCCCTAAGGCCCTAACTCATCAAGAGATATATATATCATTAAATAAGATCAAGGATCCTAAATAATGTTTACTAATAGAGGACTCAACAACTTCTCGAGAATACATAACTCGTCAAATAAGATCTGTCTAATGCGATTTATATCTCTTATTCTATTTGTAAGTTATTACATATGAACAAATTTATTCAATGCACGCCTAAAAAATAAAAACTGTTGATTTCTGTAGAATTTTCAAAAAAGTTTAGAAGAACCTTGAAGATTTGAAAGTTTAATCATCTTCTTTGCAATAAATTCGATGCACTATTCATGTCAATCATCTTCTTTGTTTTTTTGCCCAATACTCTCTGTGAAAAGTGGAGTGGAGTATTTGTTAAGTGATTAGGTCATTTCATCTTACCTTTTTATGTTAAATTTTAAGTATTATTTTTTCATCCTACTTCAAAATGATTTAAGCTTACATTCTTCTACTTGAAACACATAGTGTGCAACTAGAAAAGAGTTACACATATATTATTATTATTATTATTTAAAAATACCCCATCCTTAGAGCTCTCACTCTTTTTGCTCCTTCTGTAAGTAATTTGAACTCACAATCTTTGAAATGGAAGTGAGAGATGTTTACTATTCGAGCAACTCCCTCTTGTCTTACACATATTACGAATAAGCTTAGAAGGAATTCTTTTACCAATACTCAATGGTTGTATTAAATTTATAAAAACAATACACATATGTTTGTTAGACAATACTTATATATATCACTTGATGATAGCTATTTATCATTATATATAACCATTATAAATAAATTTGATTCGGTGCAAGTATTGTTTGAAGTAAACATTTAACATGTGCAAAGAATAAATAATAGAAGGAAAATTGAGAAGTTGGATAGTATGAGACTTTTTTATGTCAGAAATTGATTTCCAGTGTGATTTGTGAGAAGTGTTTGGAAAAAAAAAGTAAAGTGTTATACTAATTTTGATTTGTAATTAGGTCACAAGATTCCTAATTTAATTTCTTGAGGTCAAATCTTACTCCAACTTCAAAATTGGCTACTTTAGTCTATAATATTATTATACTTCAACAAAAAACACATAAAGTGCAACTAGTGGAGATAAATGAAATTAGATTTTTCTATAGGGCCTTCCCCACTAAACACTATTACTTGTCAATTTGTTGTTTTTAGTGATAATGTACTTTTGTAATCTCTTAGGAAAGTGGGTAAGTAAATCCAATTAATAAAGTATAATATATTAAGTTGTGCATAAGAATTTAGTGTTTGTGGTCCTTATCCTTTACACACTCTTCTTTTATGTGGTGCCTTTTGATTTTCAAAAGTTAGATAAAAAATTTATGATTATTTTCTTTTTTATGTTTTTTTTTCTTTAAAAAAAAATTGTTAATTATTGTGACCTATATTATTTTTTATATAGATTTCAAATATATAAATTTTATTTCACAAAATTTAAAGATTTCATGTTTAAATTTACAATCAATATACAAGAAAGAGTAAGTTGGATCTTTTAATTCACCTAAGGAAATATGAAATTAGCTATCAAATTTATTGGTGACTATTAGTTAATATAACGCAAATACAATCCTAGGTAATTGAATTTTTTATATAATTCATATCTAATTCATAACTAAATAAAATTAGCAAGAAATTTTACGATTAAACTATAAATATTTATCCGTTGCTAATTTCATGTTTTCTAATCGTTATTCTACACGTTGTCTGCGCAGTACTATTTATAAGTTTCAACCTTGAATATTTACTTTAACCTCATTGACTATTCTCCAAAATAGTTGGGCGGGGCGGGGGGGGGGGGGGGGG
>JAJOOR010025210.1:0-14107 GCA_036250505.1 Solanum acaule | reverse complement strand
CGGCCAAAGGTATAAGACCTGAACTGCCTAATGGATCCACTAGTCTAATATGAAAAGGATTCATCTAAAGAGTATGATCATTTTCTACCCATGGTGGCAAACATGGTTCTATGGGGGCTGTGGGTTCTTTGAACGCTCCCCCAATTCGGTGCTCGATACTACTCCAAAAACTGTACTGGCTCTTATGTTTTTAAAACACATCTTTCTTTAGTTTGAGATAATTACTCAAAATCTAGTCCAAAGGCTCTCTTGGACTCGATGTTCCTTTCTTACGTAAATGTAAAAACATTTAGAAACTTCTTTGGGAAATACATAGTTCCGTAGTAACTTTTGAGAAATGGACTCGACTTTACGCTCTTGACCTAACTTGAAATTTGAGACTTTTCACTTGGCTTGAAACTCTATACCCTTTACTTGACTCGAAACTCTATACCCTTTTGACTTGACTTGAAACTCAAGTCTAAAAAAATGAAGCTAAAACATTCACTAAAGACTCTTGAACAACTTTGAAAACTTGCTTTGACTTACTTCACTTCTAAGCTTAACTCTTAACTTCACTTGACTTGGAACTAACTCTCCTTGAATTGGATTATGAATTCAAGGGTAATGATTTGTTGTTTGGAAGGACCCCATGATGATTAGGAATAATTTAGGACATCTAAACTTAAGAAGAATTTTGAAATTTAATTCTGAAAACAGATCAGATTTTGTTCACAGATGCAAGCTGCCCGACTTTTCTCCTTCATGTTATCAAATCTAAACCCTCTTAACTTCAAAGGTTCTTTTCCCAAATACTTGGGGTCATAAACCCCTCAACATACAGTGGATTCCACTCAAAAACACAACTAAATCCTGTCCCAAATCAGCAAGAACTTCAACGACACAACTAACAACATCAACAACAACTAACAACTTCAACAACTTCAACACAAATCCAATCTTTTCTCAAATCATAAAAATGAGCTTGTTGTGTAGGGGAAAGGATCAAACCACACAAAGAACTCACATACCTTGATAGGGATCACCCCCGACGAAAATCCACGACGGAAACTTGTTGATCTCCTTTCTCCTCTTCTTCTCCTCTTCCTCTCTTCTTCTTCTCTTCTTCACTTTCAAGAACCCTAATCTTTCTCTTTTAAAATGGGATAAAAACTATCCAAAATCAGCCAAACACACAATATAACCTCAAAAGAAATGGCTAGGGAAAAGACCAAAATGCCCTTAAAATTTCCGGACGGATTCCCTGCCAACTGCCCAACTTTCAATGGCCATAACTCGCTCATACGAACTCGGAATCGAGCAAACTCAGTGGCGTTGGAAAGATCATTCCACAAGCTTCGCAACCATAACTGGAAATCCTCCTAAATCATCTTGATCTAGGAGTTACGACTGTTCAAAGTTGGCCAAAAATCACTGATTTCCACACTTGGCCAAATTTTCCAGATTTTGAATTTTTTCAAATTTCCAGATTCTGGACTTAGCCAAATTTCCAAATTCTGAATTTTTCCAAAAATGACTACTTCCAATTTCAAGCTTCTTCATATTCATTTTAAATTGTCGGATGTTACACCAAGCCACTTAGCATACATCATACAAGATAATAGAAGTAAAACTTTAAAAGATAACATTTATACATCAAAAGAGTTTGACAAATGGAAGTCTAACATGACTCTCAAAGCCATCTAGTACATAATAAGGAAAGTGATTGGGATGTAACTCATACATCACATACAAAGTCTAAAACGAAAATGACATAAAGCAATAAAAGTGTCTCGGTCCTCGGAACATGATGACTCACCAATCTTCAAGGTCAATGAAGAATCGACTAACCATGTGTCATGACCCAGACCGTCGTGATTGGCACCCACACTAACCCTTCGGTGGGAGAACCATTACTACTAACCAACTAACCCCAAAATCAAACATTTAAAGATACGAAAGGAGGTTTAAATGTAGAAATAAAGTGGAGTTCCCATAAACTCCGAAAGTCTAACAAATCGTTACTAAAACATTGCGGAAAAAACCCCTAGAATCTGAAAGTCAATGTACCAAAACATCTAAAGTTCAACAAGTCTAAGGAAAATGGGTACAACCTAAACATACGAGTAAGTCTAACTAGAAAGTCTGAGTCTGAAAAGAGTGGACTAAAACATAGAGGACCCATGGCAGCCTTAAAGAACTGGTTCACCCTTGAATCCGATCTTTCTCCCTGATCTCCTAAACGAGGTTTGTCAGTAACCGCCTGAAGATGCCCTTTACTCAACAAAGAAAGAGCAAGTGCAGTATCAGTACACAACTATAGTGTACTGGTAGGATCACACGGCTATTCCAGTAAGTAAAACATATATATAAGTAGTCACAACATAGTAAGCACATATATATCGAACATATACAATATCAATTATCATTTCAGGAGCAATGTACCATTCCACATTCTCAAAATACACATATATTACAAGTCAATGGTCCTCTCATGGAACTCATACCCAAACTGTTGTGCCGGATCATGACACTCGATCCAAGTTAGTATGTCGGAACATGACACTCGTTCCAATATGTATATCAGTACGTGACATTTGATCCAGTTAGTATGTCGGAACGTGACACCCAATCCATTCAACATACCACAATCACAATCACAATGTACATTCTCATAATCATACAATCAAGTGTTGATTCATGGCTTACAATCATTCATTCATACTCATTGGCATTAGATGTGATCAATAGTGCAACATTCGTATACATACATGCATTACAATGAAGCAATTACTAACATACATCATACAAACACGAAATCAAACCATCACCTACCTCAAAACCATGCTTGAATCTCTCTAAGGCACTTGAATCTTCCCTTTCCGGATTCTTTCCGCTTGTTCTAGGTCTACAAACAATTAATATATGCAAGGATCAACAATCAAAGGCCTAATTATCTGGATTATAACAAACCCAATAACCTAAGAACAAACTCATGATCCTAAGGTGCAGCTAGGGATTTTTCCCACCATCCAATTCTGCCCAAAAACCCTCCCCCGATGATAATTTAACCAAGAATCTAAGATCTACGGATCGAAAAATGGATTATGGGAGTAAAATCCTTACCTTTAGCACCAAAAGTCGTGGAAAACTATCAAGAAATCACCTGGGGTCATCTCTTAACTCTCAAGAACGAAACTTGCAGTGAAATAATGTTTTTGGGGTTTAATTCCAACATAAGTCACGTATGTCCCGTTGTGGTGGCCCGATCCCGCTGTAGTGGCCCCGCCTTGGCGGAAATAATCCCGCCCTGGCGGCTTGCATGGAGATAGAGAGTCAAATTTAGAGTTTCAAACCTCAATTTCACAACACACCTTCGACCCATAACATTCAAAAACTACTCGTTCACGCTAAGATGAGTTTTGGGAGTTCTACTCGCTCGAATTCGATTTCGTAAGGTCGTACGGGCTCCTTAATGTCTTAGATATCTACTCATGTGATCAAAATCATAATTAGATCTCTTATTTATTACCAGATTTCCCTAGACTTGCATGACCCCAATTTCGTCCAAATCTGGACTAGGCTAGGAAAATTCAAGATACTACCAAAAAGTTTTTTGACCCAAAATTTTCCCCGTTGGCTTTTCTATAATGACGGGAGCAGGTCATTACACCACGAGTATGAAAGGTAAGAGCATTGGACCCTACATTAGTGAAACGATATAGGACAAGTATGCATTAGTACATGGAATGTACTCAGTATGTATTTGTCAATATGAAACATGAACATAATAGTATAAATGACTTTAAAAAATAGGCATGATCATAATGAAACATTTAAGAGCTTTGAGAATAAATGACATGAAGATCATAAAACATAGACAAATACATTAACATAAAGGATATAAGAAAATCTTTGAAGAGAACTTAATCATTTTGTGGGATATTAGTTTTAACCGACAATAAGGCCATGAAAGCTACATCACGAAATCTGATATATCCCTCATACCACTACTTGTCAAGGTAGAATCCGTACATATCATCATTTGCTAAAGTGGATCCACTATCTAGACAATCCTACGGGGCACGCAGTTTGGGACTAGAGGTTGCTGCTAGAGACTATCCTATTTGAGCCTCTGCCTCAAAGTCCTCTCGGTACTAAGTTTAAATCCCAACAGAATAGATAAAAGTCAAATATCATTTTAACATAGGAAAGATAATGATCAATATCGATCCACAACTTTTAAGATCAAAACATAGAATAACTCCTTAAACATAATTCAACATAGATGAGAAAACATTTCACCAATGTGAATTCATTTGTGAGAAATACCTTTCAAAATCATGATCATCATAGTAAGTGAGAAATCCTTTCACAATAGAATTGATATTTTTCTTTCAAAGCATCCCCAAATCATTTATAATATTTCATAAAAACATGCATATCTTCATCATTTCATAATTCATGGATTTATGTGTTCATTATAGGATCATAGTTAAAAACATAATTTAGGCATGGGTCAATGAAATTTCAACTAAATATCATGTATTAACATCAATTCTACTTAATTAACCATAATCAATCATAATTAGATGAAACTCACATTCATTGAACTGACTAATTTGATCTATTGAAAATAGAATTGGGAAATTGAAATCCTTGAGACCCCAAGGAGGAAAGGATTCCATGGGTGAATACACATATACCTTGATGCTAGAAGCCCAAAAAGAATGGAAGATCGGAGACTTGGATAAACCCTACCTCTTCTTCTTCCTTAGATTTGAGAGAACTTGGAGAGTGAATTTGGTCAAGTTTAGGAAATTTAGGAGAATGCATTGAAAATGGGTAATTTGGGGTCTTAAAACATTTATATAGGGCTTAGGGTAGAAGGCAAAAAGACATAGTATAACATTAAAATAATTAGGAAAAGACCCAAAATCCCCTTAAAATAACTATCGGACCTCGACCTACTGTCTGTAGGTCCTTTTACAAACCGTACTGGTCAACCGTAGAAAGATTCAGGAACCTCTTTATTTGGCCAACTTTTGACAGACACCATCTACGGTTCGTAGGTAATTTTACCGACCGTAGATATCAACCGTATAATCCAACCTTAGGATTTAAAATTTCACTAAGTTTAGGAGTCACCTACGAGACCTATCTATGACTCGTACAATGGTTGACGGACCATCCTGGTGAACCGTAAAAAGGGGTCTAGGATTGATTTTAGAAAATTATTTTTTCACTTCCTACCGTTGCCATCTACGGCCCGTAGAAGCTTCTACGATTCGTAGAAGGGAACCATAGACACAACCTGCAACCCAAAAACTCCTTTTTCTCTCTTTTGCAAATCCCTAGGTGTTACAAAACACAGATTGGAGAAATTAAAAGATGAAAAAACAGAAATTGAGTTCAATATTAAAAACACCGTAGTAATAGAGGAGAATTTTGGCCGCAAATCTTTGCTACATTATAGTTTCATGTTTCTAGTTTTGAAAAAATCAAACAACTTACGATTTTAATTTTTCTACAGTGAGATATGAATTTACTCTATAGGCAGGTAAATCTAGACCATAAAAAATGGTCGGTTGCTAAACAAACTTTAAAATTACCTGAAAAAGTAAAAAAATAGTATTTTTGCTCTAAGTTTGTGAGGTATAGTGGAGGCTATGTCACTCAATTCGATAATATCAAGTGATGCCCCAACTTAGCAATTCAGCATACTCAGAAATTCTTTGTTTACAACTTTTAGATTTTTTTATGAAAATCTTGTATGCATTGGACAAGCTTACATAGAGATTCTTGTGAATGATTCTCAATCCTTGTACAAGGAAAGTTAAGGTGAAATTGAAAGGAGAAAGTCAAGTTTGAAATGATTGAAATTACCGCGCATTTGTGAAATCATATCATTATGAAAAAATTGAACCAATGAGTTAAAGAAAAGAAAAATGCCTTAATTTAGAACATGTGAAGTGTTTATGTGATCTCTAAATTTGGTTATGCATTGAGGTGAATTTTTTAGGGGGTTTTGTTTCATGGTAATTGAATATAATCGATACCAATTTACAAGCAACATGCTCATTAATTGAAAAAAACTACCATATTAAAAGCTATTTTTTTCGTAGAGATTCTGATTCTTGAACAACAAAGACATGAAGTTAATCTTTCTTGGTTCAAAAGTACAAATCAATTTATTTTTTTACTATTACTTGAATTATGGAAAGTAGTATGAGCTTTGCTAATTAACTAAGGGCAAAACTTCTAGCTGGATTTTGGTCCAACGTGAAGTAAACCTAAGGAAAACAAGGACTTGGTAATTTTTCATATTTATCTAAGAAAAGCTATCAATTTTACATCATAGTTTGAAAAACAAAAATCAAGAACACTATAAGAAGTCATTTGTTACTTTGACGAAGTACTTTCACCCGATAAAAATGCACAACAGAATTTTAATGGTAGACAATTTTCAAGAAGTGGCCTAGCTAAAATGTGACGACAAGAAATAAGTATTTTTGAAGTCTCAAAAATGAAAACACATTCATGAATACTTCAAGTCTTGTCGTCATGTTTCGATAAATCTACACGTCGAAAAGTCTCGAAGTAAGAAAAATGTGTAGACATATAAATTTTATTAGGTTAAATTCAGATAAAATTTTGAATTTAATTTATGATCATTTGGGTTGATTAACCAATTTGGACTTTACAACTTAATTAGTCAATTTTAATAAATTCAAGTCTAAGGTCCATTACACCTTGAAGTCCAAACGCATGACACGTGTTATAGTGACTAGGCATCTAAGACCAACAAGATGACGTCACGTGTCCAAATTAAATAATGTGGTAGTTCCAGTCAAATTCAAGACCAAGCACAACCGTCAAGTCTCAAAATGACATCTTTTGGCCAATCATAAGAAACCTTGTCCATCCCTTACAACTATAAATAAGGGATAGACATGACATTCAAGGGCATTTTGTAAACACTTCAACAAGAAAGCTACAACATCTAGCTACTACATAATTCTTTGAGAGTGGTCGACAAAGTTCTTTCCAGAGATAATTTTTGAAGCAACAAAGTAGTAGCAAACATTTTCGGCAATTGAAATACATCTCTAGGAGATCTAAATCATCCAACAATTCGAAAAGCACTCTACAAAGCTCTAGAATCTCAGAGAAGTTTAGAAAAAAAGAATCAAGAAAGTAACAGAATTATAATCACAAAGTCATCAACAAAATTTACCCTTTTTCTTTATTTATTTTTAATTACATTTAATTTTCGACATTTTGAAAATTTATTGCGAACAGGACATAAGCAATCCATTTGCCTTGAAACACTTAGTTTGTCCTACATTTAATAATTTTAAAAATTAATTTTCCTTCCCTTTTAGAAGTGTAACAAGTAAATGATCCACAAGAGAAAAGCTAGGATGCTTTGTCCATAAATTTATAATGGCCTATTTTTTTGCTTTTCAATGATCTTTTCTGTAAATTACACTAACATAACAACCATTTGTTCTTATTGCTAAAAGATTGTCATACAAATCGTGAAACATTTATTTGAAGCTATATTAAAGTTTGAAATTTTATGATAGAAGAAACAGACTGAGGTATCATATATAATTAAATTTTCTCTCCCAATAATTTTATTATTATTACTATTCTATTTTTATGACCGCAATGTTGTGCTAATCTTTTTTTTTTCTTATTAATAAATGAAAGTTGTGATGATCTCTTTCCTTTCGTGTCTTCATTACTAAAATTGAATTTAATAGAGTGTGCCACCAACTATGGAAGATAAGCCTGCAAAATATTATTATTATATTGCTAGAATGAATACACTCACAAATGCACAATCCGAGCAACAAGATGATTCAAACAAAACAGTAAACACATTAATCATTCAATTGTGTATTTTTCTTCAATTGTAGTCGGCTAAAATGTGATTGTGAGGTATTTGTATATTATTCATCTATAATTTAAGCAATAGATCTTGTATATGATTTTCGAGATGTATTGGATGTTTAATTTCAATGTCTCTTAGTTTTGTTATGTATCTTACTGAATAGAATTCTATCCATATTTTGTTATACTTTTTATACATGAACTCATTCTCTGTTGACTTAGTTATAATCATTGAGGCTGCAAGATACATGCTTAAGTATATAAGCTACAACTTATATATATAACACTATCTTGAATTCTCTATACAGATACTCACAACGATACCGGGATACATGCCTAACAAATTATACATGCTACACAAATCATTACTCTTAAACATCAGATTGTTGATTTTAACAATGACGTATACATTATTTGTCCGAGATACACACTATAAAATTATGACACTTTTTTTTTCATGTATGTGTAATATATTACTATCTGAGATACATGCTTAACAAAATATATATGCTACAAAATACATTACTCTTAAACATTAGATCGTTACATTTAAAAATGACGTATACATTATTTGTTCAAGATACACACTATAAAATTATGAAACATTTTTTTCATGTATCTGTAGTATATTATTATTTGAGATATATGCTTAACAAAATATACATGCTACAAAAGTTATCACTCTTAAACATTAGATTGTTACTTTTAAGAATGACGTCTACATTATTTGTCCGAGATACAAACTGTAAAATTAAGATACACGATCAAAAACACATTAACCTTACATCTAATTTCATTAATATTATGACACAATTTAATTGTGTTTCAAGATACACAAAAAAGATACACATTATGTATCTAAGATACATCCAACAAAATAACATCAACTAGATTGTTGTAGGTTGCATTATCTCTAAAAGCATTTCATCAATTCTATAATTTTCATATTCAATTTTAGATATCCATGAATCTGAATGTCTCAACAATATTGTGATATTCGTCATTTGCAAAAAAAAAAAGAAAAAAAGAAACCTTGAAAATTGAAGATTCAAAGGAAGGAATTGATGAAGAAGATGAAGTTTATAATTTTAGAATTACTAATCTTTATGATTTAAATTTTTTATTAAAATTGGGAACACTTGATATGGATGGATCCACTAAATCCATTTTTTTTGGTTAATTTCCCATCATTTACTCCTTTAATTAAGGAATTGTGTTACAATATTTAATTCAAATCAATTAAATCATGTAACTCGTCATTGTAAGTGATAGATACATGTATCTAGTGACTTATAATACATGTATCTGATTGCCGAAAATGGTATAGAATGTAATATTGAAAACTATCAGGATTCCTAATAATTAGGATCTAAAGTATTGAGATTTATGTAGTTTATTGAATTATTGATTATCAAACACGCATGTACTATTGTAATGACTCAGAAGGTCATTTTTAGAATTTTTTTCATAAAATTATCGATTCACCCCTCCCGATATTGACCTTGAGTCATTTCTAAGTGAATTTTTAAATTTGTTTCGAGCTTTGAGTTAAAAGTTGTGAATTGTGGAAACTTTAAAGTTTTGAAACGCTAAAGTTGATTAAAAAAAGTAATTTTCTGTGTCTTTTGGAATTTCGAGTCTCAAAATAGAATTCCTTCGATTTCATCAGTCCCGAAATGAAGAAATTGGTCTAAGAGAGTTGTCGATTTCAGATTCGGAGTATTGTCGTAGATTTGAGGTCCTAAGTTGGATGTGAAAATTTAGTTTTTGGGTTGACTTTGGTCAATATTCAGGGTTCGGAAGCTCGAATTAGAATTTTGTCAGTTCTGTTGGATTTGGGGAAAGATTTTAGGCTTAGGAGATGTCTTGGTTCAGAGCCCCCGAGCTTGATTTAACCTTTTTAGGTGCTATGTTTGTTTCTTGTGACTTTCACGGAATTCGGGTCAAGGAGACCTCAGATTCATGTTTCGATTGTTTCATTGAGTCAAGAACAATGAATATAGTTGAATTGCATATCTGATTTGTGTGTCGGGGATTTCAAACGAATCCTAACAGTCATTTCAGGAACGTTCCTATGCCTTGTGTGATTTGCTAGTTTCTATTTTCTGGTGCCAGGTATGTTGTTCATTGTAGCCGCGAGACCTTCCCTCGCGATCGCATAGGGTCTATGTGTTAGTCATCGCGATCTCGTGAGTTGTCGCCGCGATCGTGATGGTCAACTTTAATGAGTTGACTTGCTTACTAATCGCAATTGCGAGGCCTAATTGGATCGCAATCACGATGAGAATTTTTTTGCTTGAACAGAATGTAGTGTCAAAATTGAGATTTCTACCCCATTTCACCATTTTTGAGTTATACAAAATTCATAGAGGCGATTTTAAAGAGATTTCTTGTGCTAAATTTTTTGGGTCTAAAACTTCAATTTCCTATCATCAATTTTGGTTTTTAAGATTAAAAAAATTGGGATTTTTTATTGGCAAAGTGAAAGGTTTTCACGGACTTGAGTCTTTAAGTAAAATGATGATTTTGAGCTAGATTCTAATCCGTTTTGAAATGTTTGTTCCAAATGACTTGGCTACTGTATTCAAGTAATGATTTTCGGATTCAAACCTCTTTTTTGGAATTGTTTTTTTGAGTTGATTTGACCCATTTCTCAAAGTGTATGATATGAGTGTTGTTATTTTCAGAATTGTGATTTCTTGTTGGATTAGATTGTGTGGCTTTAGATATTTGAAAAGGAAAACCTCAAGTCTCAATTTGACTTTTAATTGAATTAAGGCAAGTGAACTTATAAACTTTGTAAAATTTGTAGAATCTTGTATTTCCCTTCATTGTGTATGTTGGGGAGTAATGGGAATGAGATGATGAGTTCAATTACTCAATTTAATTGATTTTAATGTTTGAAAAGGGGATTAAATGAAAAAGGCAACATGTTGATAGTTGTGTTTTGTGAATTGCCTTGCTATTGATCCTAATTTGTTGATTGATGAAATGCTTTGATGGCATTATTGTGGACTTGAATTGCTTGAGTTTATCGTCTCTTTCTGATGGTGTGAAAATGCCTATTTGCATTGATTTATGTACACTGTGATGAGACATGTGGTGATTATGCTGATGGAAATGGTTCCAACAAGTGACAACATGCAAAATCGATGGAAAATGGTTCTGACGAGTGACATCATGCAAAGACGATGAGAAATGGTTTCGAGGAGTGGTATTGTGCCGATGAAAAATGATTTTGGCAAGTGTTTGACTATTTTGAATTGATGAACTTGATACTTGTGATTGAGATAATTGATGTTTATGATTGACATACTTGATACTCATAATTGATTAACTTGATACTTGTTAATTGTTGAACTTTGACTGTTGGACTATGATTGTTAAGCCTTATGAGATGTGTATTGTAAACTGTTAGGTTGGGATGATTTCTCTGTAGGTTGTAGTTGAGGCGGTTCGGTTGGGATGAAAGGAGTATTCGTATTCTAGCTTAGTTTTATCTTGTTTAGTGAGTTGCTTGTTGAGTACCGTGTTGTTTGATATTCACTATTTGCTTCTACACTTGTGTAGGTTCCGAGCCCGAACCTGTGTGATCATTCTTCTTCATCTTTCTCTGAGACTTTTAGAGAATTTTGAGAGGTAGCTGGTTTGCCATCCCGGCGGGCCCTCTTATTCCCTATTTTATGTTTTGTACTATTCGAGAAGCAAAAACATTGAGACTTGTATCTATCTTTCAATTCTGTTTTCATACATTAGAGACTTGTACAAGTGACAATTAGATTTGAGATGTGACATCTTGCAATTTGAAATAACTATGAAGAAGCTTAGAATTGGAAATAGTCATTTTTGGAAAGAATTCAAAATCTGGAAATTTAGTATGGAAAAAATGAGTTTTGGTCAACTTCAATCAGTCATAACTCCTAGCTCAGGATGAGTTAGGTGTATTTCTAGTTATGTTTGGAAAGCTCTTGGAATGATCTTTCCAACGCCGCCGAGTTTGCTCGATTCCGAGTTCGTATGAGTGAGTTATGCCCTTTGGAAGTTGGGTTGTTGGCATAGGGAAATGCAATCCGAATTTTTAAGGGTAGTTTGGTCTTTTCCCTAACCATTTCTTTTGGTTATATTAAGGGTCTAGACTGATTTTACATCAGTTTTCCCTTTTGAAAAGTGAGAGTTAGGGCTTTTGAGAGAAGAGGAGAAGAAGAGCAGAAAGAGAAGAAAAGGCAAGGTTCGTCAAGATCGTTGTGGTTTTCATCGGGGGTGATCCCTATTAAGGTATGTGAGATCATAGCGTGGGGTTAGTTCAGTCCCCCACACGCCAAACTTGTTTCAATTTCGAGAAAAGATTGGTTGTGTTTGTTGAATTCTTGTGGTTGTGTTGTTGAAGTTTCTTGTTGGTTTGGTACATGTTTCCGGGTGAAATTTTGAGTTGAACCTATTGTATATTAAGGGTTTTAATGATCCCAAGTGTTTGGGGAAAGAACCTTTGAGGTTAAGAGGGTTTAGAGTTGGAAAAATGAAGGAGAAAAGTCGGGCAACTTTCATGAAACAAGTTTGCGTCACAGACTTGTTCCCCCTGTGAACAAAAATCTGCTCCGCGTCGCGGACAGGACGCGGACTCCACTGTTTCAAAACCAAATTTCGCGAGCATTTATTTAGGAGCATCTCCGCGTCGCGGACTTGTTCCAAGACGGTGTTTTCATAAATTTTCTCAAGTTTAGCTAATTGAAACTATTCATAAACATCAAGAGACCTTTCCTATCACAAATCATGAACCTTGAATCCATAATCCAATACGAGGAGAGTTAGGATCAAGTCAAGTGAAGTTAGAGTCAAGCTTAGAAGTTAAGAAGTAAGTCAAAGCAAGTCTTAAAAGTTTTTTCAAGAGTCTTTATTGAACGTTTTACTTCATTTTAAGGCTCAAGTTTCAAGTTAAGTAAAGAGTATAAAGTTTCAAGTTAAGTAAAGAGTATAGAGTTGAGTTCATTTCTCAATGGTTATTAGGGAACTAAGTATTCCCAAAAAAATTTATAAATGTTTTCACATTTGAGAAAGAAAGGGAATATCGATTCCAAGAGAGATTTTAAGTTAAATTTTTAAGTAATTATCTCAAACTAAAGAAGTTTGTTTTTTAAACATATGAGCTAAAGTATATTTTTGAGAGTAGTCTTGAGCACCGAATTTGTCACGCCCCGAGCCTACACCTTGGGCGGGACCGGCACCCGGAGACCATTTTTGGCCCCAAGCGAACCCTTGGCCTGGCTTTCTTAATTCAGCGGAAACCTCAATAGAATAACTCAATGCAATGCAATATTACAAAACAACTTAACTTATAAAATATGGCTATAAAGGCAACTCGAATCTCAAAATAGAATATTTACATATATATATAGATGAGAGAATCAAAACTAACTAACTGACTGTCTGTCTATGAAACCTCTAAAATACTGAGATGGATGTTAGGAAAGACCCCGCAACATCCTAATAAAACAAAAACTAAGAACACAAAATAATTGAGTCCTCCGGAATGCAAGGAGGCTCACCACTGACTCTGGAGTGCTCAACTGGATCAACGACGTGCAGGATGCTGATCCGAGGTACCTGTATCTGCATCGTCATAAGATGCAGGGCAACTGGCATCAGTACATGGAATGTACGAGTATGCGAGCTGGAAAGCTAAGCAACATAGGCTAGAAGGAAATCTAGAAGAAACTGAAATAGCTTACCTGGCTCAACTCAACTCAACCTGACTGACTTCTTTCAATATAAGGCAATTTAAAACAAGTGCGATATAAAGAAAGACTGTTTAAAACATGCTATAAACTTTGTGTGTATACAAAGATACAATAAGCCTGAAATGTATATAGAAATACAATGAACTGATGTATATAAAAATATAATAATCTCTGTGTATAAAAATACAATAACTGCTGTGGGAGTTTCTCTAACCGACAACCATCACATAAGAGTTATAGTGATGATACAGCGATCGACCTCACGCTGCCAGAGCAACTTATACCCGGCCAAAGGTGTAAGACCTGAACTGCCTAATGGGTCCACTAGTCTAATCTAAAAAAGATTCATCTAAAAAGTATGATCCTTTTCTACCCATGGTGGCTAACATGGTTCTGTGGGGGCTGTGGGTTCTTTGAACGCTCCCCCAATTCGGTGCTCGATACTACTCCCAAAAATGTACTGGCTCTTATGTTTTTAAAACATATTTCTTCCT
>JAJOOR010025209.1:0-18825 GCA_036250505.1 Solanum acaule | reverse complement strand
CCCCCCCCCCCCCCCCCCCCCCCCCCCCCCCCCCCCCCCCCCCCCCCCCCCCCCCCCCCCCCCCCCCCCCCCCCCCACCTTTTGTTTTATTATTCATATTTGAAAAGTTGTTATTATCTCAACTTTCGAAAATGCAGTTCTTTCTTAACGGTCATCTAACGTGAGAAAAAATATCGATATTTTTTTTACGTGATGTGCTATGTAAGAATTTATCAGAAATGTAATTTTTTTTTTCTTTAAAGGTGCTTATGATTGCTAAGCTTAACTATTCGACTTGATATTTCTTTTTGGCGTGCGATCTAATAGCTATACTATTTAATTTGGAGCAATTTTATCACTCTACTGTTTCATTTAGAATTTTTTTATCCCTCAAATATTTTAAATGAAGATAATACTAAACCATTTTTTTCTCCATATATGCAATAGGGAAGTACCACATTCAATTTATGAGTTATCGTTTTATAGTTATTGAACAATATTGAAAATAAAAATTTTTAAAATACTTGATGAAAAACATAAACAATACTGAAATGTTAGTTCTTACTAAATACTTTACAAAACTTGATAGGGATAAGTCAATCTTCTATAATTCGTTATGATATCTCTACTAGTTAAAACGTAGGAAGAGAGTCAAATAAACCTTTTAATTATTGAAAAATAATAATTAAATTTCCTTTTGTTATATTATTCATAAAAAAGTCGTTGTCATTATTTGAAGGTTCAAAAACACCCCTCTCTCTTAACGGTTATCTAACATGGAAAAAAATTCGGTAATTTTTTCACGTGGTATACCATGTGAAAACTTATTAGAAATGCGATTATTTTCTTTACCTTAAAGCTACTTAAGATTGTTATACTTAACTATTCGACTTGATGTTTCTATTTGTGGTGCAATCTAACCGCAATATTATTTTATTTGGAGCAATTTTACCACTATATTACTTATGATAGAACATTTTTTTTATCCCATGAAAAGTCGTTGTCATTATCTGAAGGTTAACAATTATCCCTCTCTTCTAACAGTCACCTGATATAGAAAAAGATTTTGACATTTTCCCCATGTGGTGTGCCACGTGAAAACTTGTTAGAAACAAAATTATATTTTCTTATTTGAGGTGCAATTTAACCGCTACATTATTTATCCCTCGATCTCCCAGTGATGATTTTAAGATGAATTGAAGATAATATCATATTATTTTTTCTTAATATATGCCACGGAAAAGTACCTCATTCAATTTATGAGTTATCATTTTATAGTTATTGCATTTTAAAACAAACAAAAAGTTGCCAAATAGATTACTTTTTATTTCAAAAGCCAAAATATGCAAATTTAATATTTTTAAATTTGAAAATATTTATGAACGAATCAAATTTTTAAAAGTTAGACAATAAGTCAAACTCAATTTCAAAACAATTTAGTTAAAGTCACAAAGAAGAACCTTAATATTGTAAGTATCGAAGAAGCTTGAAAAAAAAAAATATCTACCCAAAATGATACAATAATTTTGATGAATGATATCAAACTTATTTTTATATACAGTGAGAAAAAAAAAATGAATAATAAATATACTTAATAATTATATTAACAAAAATAACTTTTAGACGAGAGTGAGTTGCTCGGATGGTAAGCACCCCTCACTTCCAATACAAAGGTTGCGAGTTCGAGTCACCAAGGGAGCAAAAGGGGTGGGAGCTCCTAAAAAAGAAAAAAAAAACTTTTATATTTTTTCCAAAAGAAATCAAAATAGGAAATTGCTTACAAAACAAATGCTAAAACTTTACACCCAAATACTGTGAAGTGCTTTAGCAACAAGGAAGACGGGATTAATGGGCCTTTCCAGTTTGCATTTGTTTCCAATTGGGCTTTTGTGTATCTCAGATTGGGCCTAGGGTCCACGTTCAAATAATCAAATTTCAATTTGAATCAAGTGTCATGTGTACTACGAGGGTCGCATTTTTGTCCCTATTTTGTGTATGACGTTAATTTTTGTCCATCAAGAGTTAAAATTATTATTTATTTGCATGACATATGTTTGTACTTTCGTATTTAATATTTGATAAGTTGTATCTATATATTTCAAAAATTTATGTGTCGCTAGACATAAGTGTGATTTTTGTAGGTAAAAAGTAAAGACCAATCTATTTGAAGAGAAAATAGTGCAATCAAATGGTACTAAGAAGAGTTTATGGATTTGAAAAATATAGACCTAATTTCAATTGCAACAAATATAGGGTAAAATAAGGATATATATATAATATATGACAAGGTCGTGGTTTGAAGCAAACTTTAATGGAATCGCAAAATTTACGATTTTTTTTTTGAAATTTTCCTTTACGGTATATTCAAGTCCCCATAATTTGTAATGATATAAAAAATTAGGGGTGCGTTTGCTATGAAAGAACATGTTTTATAGATAAATAATTGAATTTCTTATTTATTTTTGTGTGGATATGTATGAAAAATATATGTTATTCTAAAATTATTTATATACCGTTTAGACAAATATTATGATAGAAGGGGGTTGGGCGGTGGGGGATATATAGGGTGGGTTGAAGATAAGATGTGTTGAAGTGTAAGGATGACATAATCAGTATGAAATATCACTTATAGAACATATTTTTCCTACTTTTATTAAAAAGTCATTTAATTTTCTAAAAAATTTGACCAACGAAATATAAGAAAATAAAATAAATATTTTCCTCTGTATCAAGACTTCCTTAATAATAGTGCTCTCTCCGTCTAACAATAGTTGTTCACTATACTATTTTGGGATGTCCAACAATGTCGATACTTGTTCACTTAATAAAATCAATGAATAATTTTACATTTAGTTCCTAATTTACCCTTATCATTAATTATAGTTATTTCTCTATTACATTTTTCAAGACATTGTATTTATTATATTCAAAGGGTGATATAATAAAATAACTCTTTTAATTATAATTTCTTAAGAAGTGTACAAAGTTAATATTTGACAAGTATTGTTGGACAAGGAATAACTTTTGTAATATTATTGGTCAATTTCGAGATATTACGGCTTCACGTCATGAAGCGGCTATGGCCATTTACTATAATTCCAATGGCCACCCCAATTTTGTAATGTTCACATTATAAAAGTTTGAATTTGAGTGTTATATATTGAGTGGATAAAAAAAGGTTACATTATCACTTCATCCAAATAATATTCACATGTAAGTCTCTGCAAAATGTAAGATTTATAATTTTAAAAAGAGAAAGGGTCTGATATATCTTTTAATTTTATTATTCGAAGCTAATATGTCTCTCGTTAGGTAAGTGACACATATATATCCTTATCGTTATACAAACGGTTCACATATATTCTTATCGTTACAAAATAAGCTCACATATACCCTTAATTTAATGGAAGTTAAAAAAGTTAGTTTTAAATATATATTTTTGACTTTTAATTTTGAAAAAATTCATGTAGGGGTATATATGATCCTTCTAGCAAAGTTTAAGGTGTATTTTAATCTTTTTAATACATAAAATATTTTTTGACATCTTTGATTATCATTATTTGAGTTTTTTATTTCATTTTTTTCTTTCATTCCTTAGTGTAAAGAGAAAAATTTAAAACTATTTTTTTTGTGGCTATATTATAATATAAAATAATTTTTTCGACTATATTGTTATTTAGTTTTTGTATTTGAAAAAAAAATTGAGTCATCTATAATGAATTTTACAAGAATATTAGTGAAACATAAATAAATTTGACCATCAAAATAATAACTTTAAATTAGTCGCTGAAACACAAAAAAAAAAGTCAAAAAGAATTATGTGTGAGGAGGATTAAATATACTCATATGGGATTTTTTTTTTAAATAATTAAAAAGTTATATTAAAATTAATTTTTTCACTTCCGTTAGAGGAAAAAGGTATATGTGAGCCATTTGTATAACAATAGGGACATATATGAGCCACTTTCATAACGAGGGATATATAAACTCTAAATGATAAAGTTGAGGGGTATATCGGACCCTTTTCCCTTTTAAAAATACAAAAATTATCTATTATAACAAGTAAAAATAATCTAATAGTGTAAAGCAAAACAATTAACACAAACAAAATATATCACTTAAACTCGAATAAGAAAAAACCAAAAAAATTGTCCACGTTAGTAACAAATATGGGAGGCGCCGTACACATATATATTAGTTAACTAATTGGTAGTTCAGCTGACGATTACACCCCAAGTTGTAACCTTTTTTCTATGCATCAACACAACACAAATTCATATTAAACTTTGCTTATAAATTAAGATTTTAAATAATCTTCTTCCAGCCTACAATTAGAAACACTTATATATTAGTAGATAGAGTCAATGATTTTTTGTCCAAGTGTGCCACTAGAGGTACAGATCTTCCATGAAATTAAATGGATTAATTAAATATTTAACTCTTTGTTAGTACTAACACTATAAATAAATGTCATTGAGTTTATTTTGTACATTCATTAGGTAACCAAGAACATGACACTTTGTTCCTAAAGAAGACAAGTTTACCACCCACTTATCTGCCTTTTCCTAACACAAAAAAAATATCCCTCTTTATTATTCTACCTATCTTGATCACTTTCTTTAATTCCCCTACACCAATTTTTATGCCTCATTTCTTTAAAAACTAGTGTTTGATTTTGTTAATTGATTATCTCTATTATCACTTTTCCTATTCATAATGACTCTGGCAAATAGGATTACCATATTTCTGCTTAGGTTTTTCGCCTTAGGGGCTAGTGTTGTAGCCATTATTATTATGGTCACTAGCCATGACTCTGCTCAAGTTTTGGGCATGACCTTTGAAGCCAAATTTGCTAACACACCAACATTCAAGTAAGTTCATCGTAATCTTCAGTACTTCTAAAATAATTATTCTTTCTACGGAACTAGAGTTTTCAATAAGGGAATTCAAAATATAAAAAGGTAAGCACACGAAGGAGTCAAGGGAATTCAACATCTACTAGGGATGAACGTGCCATCATCACACATGTCCAATTGATTGAGAGACAATAAGGACAACTGATCCAATCATGAGTTTGTTGGTTCGACAGAACTCAGTACTTCACAGTCAAACTCCATTTGTATGCACAAAAGAAAATATGATAAGAGTAAAAAAAATTATATATGAATATATATATATATCATAACCAATTCTTTCAACTTGAAATTCATAACGTCTAAATTTTGAATCAGACACTAGTAAACATGACCTGCAGGTTAAGATAATTAAGTTGTTGATGATGTTTCAGGTACTTTGTTGGAGTGAATATACTAGCAAGTGCCTATTCCCTCATAGTTCTCTTTTTCCCTACCAAGAAGATGCTGGGACGCATTCTGCTTATTACAGATATAGTATGTTCTACTCCCTCCGTTTCAATTTATTTGTCTTATTTTCTTTTTTGGTCTGTTTAAAAAAGAGTGTCTCTTTTCTTTTTTGTCAACTCTGACATGTTTAAGACCGCAAGATTAAAAGACATTTTGATACATTCTACATATCTTTAGTTTAAGACCACAAGATTCAAATGTCTTATAGACTTTCTTAACTCGGTGCCAAATAAAAACCAGACAAACAAATTAGTATCTTTTCTTGATAGTTTTACATTGATTTTTGTGACTTGAACTGATTTCAACTTTTTAAATTTTGGAGTAGCTTATGACATTGCTTCTGGACTCAAGCATATCAGCATGTTTGGCAATAGCTCAAGTGGGGAAAAAGGGAAATACTCATGCAGGTTGGCTACCAATTTGTGGCCAAGTTCCGAAATTCTGTGACCGTGTGACTGGATCTCTTATTGCTGGCTTTGCAGCTGCTATACTCTATTTTCTTCTTCTTCTTTTCTCTTTTCACAATGTTCTTAATCTTTACACACTCAAAGCTTAGACTTTTATTATATCCTCCTCTTTCAATGGAGAGGAGATTTTACTTATTACCCTTATCGCCTTTTATTTTCGTCATTTTTGTACTCATTTATGTGTTTACTGATGACTGCTATAAAATATTCTAGTATGAAAAGAGGATTTCAAGATATCTTTGTTGTGTTTTGTATGATTATCTCCTTCATATATAATTTGGATTGCAATTCTTTGTTGGTCAAGGTTAGTTTTTCGTTGTAAGTAATGCTTTTCAAGATGGTAAAATCAAGAATATAAGTTGTTATTAGAGTAGTTTATCTAATTCTTGTTGTTATTGTTGCCTCATAAATACCAACAAAGATCTAATCTAATCATGAGAACTTGAAAATATTTGAAGATCAGATTCTTAAGTTTCATTGGACAAATGGATTTTTGAAGATAAATCTTCAAATTCTGATGTAAGCTCTATGGTCAAACGCTAGCTAAAATGGATCTTAAAGAAATAGTCTCAGTTTCGGTCTGACTTTACCTTCCTGAGAAATGATAGCTGAGAACATAAACATGTAACAGAACAACCTAAATTTCATTCAGGAAGAACTGATGAACTCTGCATTTCCAATCAATTTCATAGTTGTTTAATCACAAGAACATGCTACAACTTCTTGGTGTTCTTAACCTATGATGCTATTCTAACTAAAAATTTATTTTCGAGAGTTCAACGATTCGTATACTACACAGACACAGTTCTGGTTGTCGTTTCAATGGCAGAGTACACAATTGCTGTCCAGTCATTGTACCTGTCGATTTTAATAGTGGTAGACGTGATCAGTATACATATGTGCTGTCATGTTCAGGGATTGAAGCATGGCTTCTCCTTCTTTGTTGAATTTGAATACACATAATCCTCCATTATTTATATCCACTGAACGAAACCTGAATCGACACAAAATTAGACATGTCAAGAATAGTGGCTGAAGAACCAAACTTTTATAATGTAATTTACATAATAATGAAAGAAAGTTTTATTAAATTATCATGCTGATCAAAGCAAGTTTACTATACTCTAGCAATGTTTTAACATCCTTACATTTGCCTAAGTCAGCTGTCATATCTAAAGGGTTATTTTAATGTTTATGTGCCTGAAATATCAGAAGATTTTGGAGATAAAAGTATGGTCTGAAACATTATGACATACCGTTCTGGTCCTAGTCCAAGAGCTGTGCAGATCAATGCTCGTAAAATAGATTTGTGTGTCACAACCAAAAAGTGCTCTCCCTGATGAACAATGATCTATATCAGTATATTTTGTAGCACGAAAAAAATCTAACTAAGCAGTATAAAGAACATACCGGTGTCAATAAAATTTCTTCCCATGCTTCATGTGCTCTTCCCCACAGTTTTTGAAGAGGATATACACCATCTACACAAAAATTAGATGGATCTTCTCTCCAAGTTGTATACTCCTTTGGATATATGCGCTTAGCATCCTCTGCCTCCAAACACTAAACATCATTTAGAAAGCTACTAATACTGTTGAGTAATCTAAATGGATGCACAAGCTAAAGTTGATTATGCCATCCTGTTTTTACTATATTGAGGTTATGGTGACTCAAAAGAGGTAATAGTAAAATCACATTATTTCAGCAATGAATGAAACAGACCATTTTTCATGCCTTCAAGAAAAACTAGATGGGCCTCCTTGAGGGAATCAAGAAAAACCAGAGGCTCTTCCTTTCCTTTCCATATGATTTCAGCTGTCGTCTGCAGAAGACATTGCTGTTATCATCTAATCACTACATATTTAGTAAGCAAAAGATAATTACACAATGTCATAATCCAACCTTGGCGCGTGATATCGGACTAGAGAAACATTGGTCAAAGTGTATATCAGACAAGGCCATCTTGCATCTTTCTGCTTGCATTGTTCCTTTTTCAGAAAGTATAGATAAGTTTGAGCTTCCCTACATGTACAATCAACTTGGTTAGTGGCAATTATAACAGCCCAAGTCACAAATAAAAAGAGTAACTTATGAGATGTGAGTTCCTTACTACAACAATCAGGCTTTAGCACTGAGTCATGATAGAGCCATTTGGTGAGAAAGAATGAAAAAAAATTATTAGGCAAGTGGATGGACTCAAGTCCTAATAAATGGAATTAGAGCTGGGAAAAAACAGAAAGAATTATGGGAGTCAAGTCCCATGTGGAGTTAAGTACTACAGTATATAGGCAATAGGAGCCGATCAAAAGTGTGGGAGCCAAGCCCATGCAGGACTAAGTGTTATACTATGTGAAGCAGGAATTGAGTCTAGAATCTTGGATCAAACCTGAGAGGATGTCAAGGCCTCAAGGGGGAGAATGCTATACCCTGTCCAACATCAGATTAGTAGACTTATTAGCCTTAACGTGCTTCACTATTAACACTATGGTTTTAATTAGGAAAATGTAATGCTCCATAAGTCTTGCATCAGTAATGGAAGAAGAATTTGAAGTCCTTAACAAGGCACATGTGCTTAAAACCAATGATAGTAAAGTGTTTGTAGCTCAAACTAGCAACATCACTCTTGTTCCAGAGCCTCGATCCCGGCTTTATACATAACATCATAGCCTTACACCAGAAAGTTTTTGCATTTCTGTACTTCCATTATACATTTCTATAGAAGAACTAGGCAAGATCACAATCAAGGAATTAAAAACTTACTTGTAAGAATAAAAATGAGTATATGAAACAAACCTGAACTCTACTTTCTTCATTCCAAGAGCTGAGACCATGGCGTACAATAGTAACTTTCTTGGGTGAATCTAGCACTTTTTTAGTTAGAGAAGTAGTGGCTTTTTCAAAATCAAATGCTCCACCAGTCAAAGGAATATCATTCCTAAGTCTTTCTGTTTAAGATCCATGTTAAAAGTTAATTAGTATTCAATATTAATGTCATATACAAGTACTACACCATGTACACAAAAGACTAGCAATAAGTATAAATATTGTTTCCACTTACCCTCCAACACATTCTTGTTTCCTATATACACAATAACAAACCGAATTTCAAATATTTTACCTGTTGTAACTGGTAATCCAGGAGTTGAAGTTGAGCAACGAATAACATAATTAATGCCACCAGGAATAAGTTTAGGGTATGGGGATTTATTGGAAATGGAAATGGGAGGGAAAGAGAAATAAGGGGTAGTAAAAATAGCCCCAGAAATCATCATACAGAACAACAATAGTTAACAAATTTGCTTTGCTATTTCAAGATTGTTTCCAGTAGTTCTGTTTTCTCATGAGCTATTTTAGAGTGACATTGACAGTTGTAACAACTTGTGGTGGGAATTTCATTGGCTTTGCCTCTGCTACCATATGAAATTGTGGATATACTCATTCAAGGTGAATACAAGATTCCTTTTTCCTTTTTTTTTAAAAAATAATATAAAAAAAAAAAGGTCCAATTTGTTATTTACTTTTTTTAAAAAAAATTGTATACATAACTTCTATATAAATTATTGAGTAAATTTTAGGTTTAGCAAACATAAAAATTATATTTGTATACTATGACTATAGTTTGTATAATTGCGTTCCATAGCAAACAAAACATCAGATTTGTATAAATCGCAGGCAGACATTCGTTTGTATAAAAGCGCAACAATTGTATATGTATATTGGTTAGATAATTGTATATATGTAACTACTATGTATATATATCAATGATTGTGTTTGTATATCTGCATAAAATTTGAATTTCTATACAATTGAATCGAAATAAAACATTTGTATATCAAATTTCTCTCTCGTGCGCTTTATACTACACAAATAATACATTGTAATTTGTATAATTTGTGTTTGTATAAAGCAAGAAAGAGAGAAAGACAAAGAAAACTAGTAGGGGAAGATCTGTATTTGTATAATTATAAGTGTATATGACGAAAATATATGTATTTGTATGTATATACAGTTTTCTCTTGCATTATACAAACACAAACGCAATTTATACATTTGTGTTTGTATAAAAGTGAGAGAGGCGAGGGAGATTTCTGGGGAGAGAGGTAAATGACAAGTGTTTGCTACAGATTAGAATTAAATGAAACTATGGTTATATCATTTAATTTGAATTAATAGTTTGCTATTTTATACAATTTTTCCTAAATTATAATATATTATACATCTACCAAATGTTTTTAGTTTAAACGGTTGAGTGAGTAGCTATTTGAATTTATTTTTTTAGATTATTTTTTTCAAATGTATTTTTACAAATGATTTAATATATAAATAAGTGGTCTTTTTTATCCTTCGGGATGGTCCAGTGATTTGGGTTTGGGACTTCCATGTTGGAGGTCTCAAGTTCAAAACCCCTTAATTACCAGCGAAAGCAAGGGGCTTACCTTCTGGGTCGAGCTCGTTACATCGGGCTTGTCTAGTGTGGGTTACCTCTCCTATGTGGTATGCGAGCTATTGCATAAGAGCAAGAGGGTTACCTCTCCTGTGTGGTATGCGAGCTATTGCATAAGAACAAGAGTTTTACCCTGTACGCACCCAAAAGATAGCGGCTAGGGTTTTCCTTGTTATAAAAATAAAATAAGAGGTCTTTTTTTATTATTTTTTTCATCCCAAAGTAGACATTTGGGCTTATCACAAGGTTTTTTTTGCTCATGTGTAATTCTTCTGTTGTTAGCTCAAAAGATAGTGAATCAAACTCAATCCACGTAGTTTATTTAAATTTTATTGACCTGCCCAGTTATTAGTTCAATTTATTTCAACTCATTAAAAATTGGGTTGAACTTAAATTGACTAATGAGAACTCTTGTCATAAAATATTTTATTTTAAAATTTGATATGTTATACTATTTAATCATAATAAAGAAAAATAACAATTCTATTAGGTACTAAATTCTTTTAAAAGAGCAAAGGAAATAATTAAAACTTACTAAGTATTAAACGATTGGACTATGACCCTTTACTTGACCCAAGCAATTTTTGATTAGGTTAGGTCTTGATCCGTTAATTGTTTTGATCCATTTTAACCCCATCAAATTTAACCTAACCCATCCAATTATCATCCCAATTCTGAACCAAATTAATTAAAAGGTTGGGAAATCGCCCAATATGAACCAGTGGAAGTGTGTGGCATTAACCAACTCTCTCTCTCTCTAAATGAAAGTCATGCTTTATGTAATATGTGGATTTATGACTTACGAGAACTTAATAATTTTATTTTTTTTAATTAAGATTAAAAATTCTACTAAATAACTATTTTTTTATTTAGTTTATTTATTTTTTGAGAGTCGAGCTATAGGTTGAACTAGGAGGGTGATGATGTTGTTATGAAGTCAGCTCCTGTTTTAAATGTGAATAAAGCAAATAAATCCGCCTATTTTTAACTTATGTATATTTCTATTTCTATTATATAGAAACATGAAGTGGAGGACGACCAAGGTTAATTTTGAAAATTCGACTACATTCAAGGGCAAAAGAGTAATTGACTTATCAGTAGTTTCATATTAAAAATAAAAATCTAGAAGCATCTCTTTCTTTTTTTTCTACTGCATTCCGGATCTCCTCAATTCGACACACGAGATGAATTTCTAGAGTATGAATTGTGAGAGAAAAACTGTTGAAGTACTCATTCAATTCTCTTCAGAGTTTCAAGAATTTCTTAGAACCTAAGGTAAGATTCTCTCACAATCTTTGTGCAAATTGTCTTAACGTCAAATTGTTTCCTACTTGTTACTGTCTTCTTTCTTCTCTATTGTTCTTTATATATTTAGTTGTTTGAGTTTTATTTGTCATGAATGAACCCAATTTACTTGACAACTTCTACTTTTGCTGACTCAAATCAGCTGAAGTATTTTGTTATTTTTTATTATTGTTGTTGCATATCACCCACAAAAATTCCAAATTGGGAAATCACAATCTAAGACGCAAGCTTCAACAATGGTGGATTTCGAAGCTTTTCATATTATTATTTTTTGATTCGGTATACAATCATAGTTAATCAAATTTTTAGGTTCCAATTTCTTCTTATGTCCCAACATTAGAGTCTCAAATGCCTACCGATAGACACGAAGCTTCTCAATTTATTAGATGAATGAGGACAAGAAGATCTTAAAAGAGGTACAGGAAAAGACCAATTTCATTTTACTGCTTTAGGATCTAGCTTGATTCTACAAGTTTTATTGGAATTTCTATAAAAATAAACTCAATTGTTTTTTTTATTAACTTAACACAATTTGAGAAGAAAAAAGAAATTTTGAATGTCTGGACAATCGTCAATATCTCTGATGGTGCCTACTCCGCAAAGCACAAAGTTGAAGGGAGCTCAATGAGTTACTTTCTAAGGTACACTAATTTAACTAAGCATAAATTTGAGAGTGTTTTATATTAGATGAACTTAGAGGTCGTTTGGTATAAGGGTTAATATTTCGAGGTGAAATGTAAGACCGTTTATTTTGCATATGTTAGGGGTATTAGTTAGTTATGAGATTATTTATCCCATCATTTGTACTAAAATTATGGAATAAGTTATCATATGTAAAGGGTGGGATAACCAATCCCATGGAACGACCCCTTAGTGTAGTAATTCCGAGGAGGTGATTAAATTTTCCAACATTTGACATTACTGAAACACAATTTATGTTTAAAGAATATTCGGAATAATTTGCTTGTTCTAACACTCTTTTACTTTTTTTATGATTGTGTAGCAAAGCTGGATGATTATTAGAGCTTCAATCGCATATGTGTGTAAAGAGTCCACCATATGAAATTGATAGAAATTATGGGACAACATTTATATGTGGCATGATCTCAAACTACTTAATGGTGAGTCTTGATAGTATAGTATTTCAAAAAGTTACAATCAGGTTATTAATTAGTACTACATATTATACACATCTAGGTTGTCTAAGTGTGACAACAGATTGATATATTTTTAGATCGACTAGGGATGGAATAAGTACTTGAACAACTATAAGCGAACCCTTCTAGATGCTACAATGCAAACTTTGTTGCTCTTTTCAGCTATACGCATTAAGGGAGTCCACAACTTCAAGATTTCCATTCAAAATTTAATCTAATCTGTATACTAACATGCAAACACATCAAAATTTAGGCGAAGAATTAAACACCAAAAATGCTAGACTAAAGTCGTGTAATAGGAGAAATTGTTAAGTTGTTGTTTTAAGTGTTTTATTTCAAAGGCATAAAGAGAGAGGTGAGTGAAAGGATAATTTTCTATTTAGTATTTTAGGATATATTTCTTAATAAAATCTCTAGAAAACTTAACTTTGTTGCTCTGCGGTAGTCATCACAGAAATTGAGAAGGAAAAGAAATTTGATGATTTTATAATAAATTTAATGACTTGTGAGATAGTCTCTGCTACTTGACATTGATTGGATTACATTAAGCATTGATATTGTAGTGGCACTTCAAAAAATATGCATTAGAATTTGAAGTTCGTTGTAATCTCTCTTTGTTATTGTTGGTGTTTTTCCTTGGTGGACAGGTCTATTTTCTCTAAATTCTTGCAAAGATTTGTACAAACAATTATTAATTTATGTGTACTTTCTTCATATTTTGGTATTTTTAAGATTGAATTTGAATCAGTGTAATGTAAATATTATTAGATGGGTCCAAGTTTGATTTCATTTTTACTAATTGCAGGCGATGGACTAAGAGTACTTAACATTTGTGAGTATAATAATTTCAAGATATAATTTGTTTTCTCCTTCAACCTGTGATTTTCATTTCTTCATCCTATATGCTTTTATGTTTGATGCATTCTTTGTCGGTATATTTTGCCTAGCCAACATGAAAGTTTACTCACATAATGGAATCTATGTATTATATAATAACTAAATCATGAGTCAAAAAAATTCTCTTTCAATCTATTTCTATTTGTCACCGTCTCATGAGTTTGTTCTCCCTCATCTCTCTCTCTCTCTCTCTCTCTCTCTCTTGTGCTCTTTTTCGCTCCCAGTTTTTTCTCTCTTTAAATTTTTTGTCTATATAATTGTTCTCGTACTCTCTGTTTCAGCTAGCCCACGCTATTAAAATTGGAATTTTGAACATTATATAGATGCTTTAAAGGCAATGCTTATAATATGACAAATAAAATTTGAAACTTATTTCTTCTCCATGAAATATGTTATCACGTTGAAGTTGAAATTTGCTCTTTGCTACTTCTTGAGTGTGCTTATAATTATGCTGCCTTCTTTATAGTTTTGTCTTTTTAATTATATTAATGAGAAACTCGGTCAAGAATATGCTTCTGCAATCTAATATTGGGGATACATATTCAAGAATTATGATGTTGAGGAGAGGTGCAAAATAATTAGGAAAATTACACAAAGGAAGACACTTAAATGTCTCTGCTTCACCAAGAGTTGTGCATTTTACCTCACCTTACAAAGGGTTGGTTTTCTAATTTGCACATGGCGTGCATAACTAATGTTCTTTGCAGGTAACTAGGAACTATGGTGCTTTAAGGAGGTGACTGTAGCTGGAACTTCTGATACCATTTGTTTCATTCAAGGATGCTGATTATGATGACTCAATTTGTGTAGTGAGTTGTATATATACTAAGTAAGTTACAGAGTGTTTTTGGTTTCAATTTCAGGGGTTTTATATTTGTCATTGTTGATATGCGAAGAGTAGGTCTCGGTTCTTTGTTGTTGGTTCTCTCCAAAGTACTACATTTTTGTAGATTGACTTTGGTAAATGAAAAAGATTGTGTTATCATTCCTTATGAAGGGATTTTTTCTTGTCAAGTATTGTAAGTTCATAATCTGATTGTAATATATGATTTTTTACCTGCCTTAATTGATAAAACTGTAGTAATATTTATTATAGGTTAAAATTAAGTAACGACATCCTGAAGTGATTTATCACATTTCAGTTGGTTGGAAGTCGAAGAAGAAGAAAAAAAGGAACTCTAGAATGTGCTACGAACTGCAAATTTGTAATGACATGATGACACTAAGATTACTGTCATTGAGTTGTGAAAATTATGATGTCTGGTCCAGAAATTCAGGAATAGAAAAAGTAGTGTCTATATATATTTATATTAACAACTCCATAATACTTAAATATATCTAATATTATTATTATAGACTTCATGTGTTGTAGTTGCCACAAGTATACTGTCATTAATTAAAGTAACTTTTCCTTCTTTCTCTGGAGAGGTTGCATAGTCTGTTGATGCTATCATCCAAATGCATAATCTCCTGCAAACTTGAAAAAATAATTTAAGAAGTCATCAGTGGAGAACATCCCATATTAGTCAATCCTATGCTTTAGAAGTTGATGAATAACTCTGTAGGACTTAATGCATTTTTTTATCTTCTAAAGTAATCAAGAAGGCCACAACTACTCTCTTTATTCGCAAAGTTAAGAGTGCAACAACCTTTAGGAGATTATTGATTTATTAGCGCCTCTCTCTATGATTCGGCCAACCTTTGCAGGGATTGCAAATTTGCAACAAGTTGCAACTATATATATATATTATCTTTGATGAATTTACAGATCCTTTTTCCTTTTCTAATGGCAACCTATCCCAGAACATACCACGTTTGAACATTAGCTATTCATTCAGAACGAATGATCAGTAATGCATTTGTGAAACCTGGTCTTGCATCTCATCTTTCTTGATCCCGAAGTCATTACAAGCCTAACTTCATCTTTTGAACTGTGAAAGAGATTATTTTCATGATCTTGACAAGCTAAGATATTGAGTCGACATGAAGAGTATAAGGTGGTGTGGTATTCTCCAGGTAACAGTCTGATCCCAACCCCTTCATGTCTCTCTTCTGAATGCTGATATCTTGTGTTGGTGATCATTCTTCTGCTTCATATCTTTGTAGAGAATTGCTCTCGCTTACTTGGTAGTGGCAAAAATAGAAATAACAACAAGACAACCCTAATCCAAAGGACTACCAACGGGATGGTTTTCCATATTCAAGTCATACTAATGGCAAATGTGAGTATTAATTTGGTGTTTCTAAAGTGGTGATAACATTAAGGATCTCCAAGTTAGTACTAAACATTTCTTCATGATTTCAAGGTTATTGGATGATGTGTTTTAGTAGTTTACTTGGCCACATTATACGGAACATATGTTCCTGATTGGAATTTTGTTGTATAGAACTCGGACAATATTGATTTTTGGAAGACTTTAACAGTGAGTTTCACTCATCCATTTCCAAGTTTACCTTTAATATCTCTATATCTAAAGTCAAAAGAATTTTGCTTTTTGTATAAGGTAACTTGCAATGTCAGAGAAAATCTTGATCATCCTTGCAATGCAGTGGGTTATACTGACAGACAGGTGCTTGGATAAACCATATGTTTCCACGTCCGGCTTGCAAGAGATCCAAGGTGATTGATTTTTCACAAAATTTTATCTTCCATCTATTGTTGTTTTTTGTTATTTGTCATTTCCATTATCACCGGATTAAGTTCATCTGTAATACCTTTGATGGATCTTTATGTTGCAGGCTTGCACTAAAAATTCTCCATTGGACTCCTTTTGAACCTTAAGGAAATCTGAGGTAAAATTCATATCATCAATTCTTTAAGGTCTCTTAGACTGGAAATAACTTATTTCTTTTCCTCCAAGTCGTGTGTGCTCAAGTGGTGTTAAAAGGTTCTTCAATTAGGACAAAATACAATCATTATCACCAGATTTTTACTTGCTTGATGAATAAAAGCTTTTGAAATCTGATACCTTCATGCACCTTACTAATGTTCAAGTTTCTTGTCTGGTAAATTTTTCTACTTATGACTATAGCTCAAATTTTGCTATCATCTCTACGGTCTTTGGAGTTCATTTGGTCACTTATCTAGACTTTTGCATTGAATTGACATGTGCATAGCTCTTCAGGTTTTAGGAATTATTCTCTACTTCACAGATGGTAAAATTTGCAGGCTATTTTGATCTTTCTCATTTTTTATTTGATGGTGCTAAAGGCAGCTAGCACGGGCCCAACCTTTAGCATTTTCAAGTGGTATATACTTTGCATAGTAACTCGTAAGACTACTATATACTTTCTCTGGTGGTAATTTTCCTTTCATGTTTTTGGATCAAAAGTTCTAAAAGTATAACCAGTCTATCCCTCATCTCTTTTCTCCACCTGAGCTGTCGCGCAACCTTTTTCTCCTCTCTTTTTTCTGAGGAAGCAAGTCATTGATAACCATATTGTCCAACAATTTATTATTATTAGTAGGGAGGAATTTTCTTGTTTCTTCCATTCATTTCTTAAAGTTCAAGATCGGGTGGCTATCGTTATATTTTTCAGGGATATGAAGAGGGCTTACAGGAGAGTCCAATAACCAATCTGCAAGATTATTTATGCTATTCGATGAGCTAATCGAAGCATAGGTGCCTTTACAAATGAAAAAGCCTTGTTCATAGGAGGAATTATGATCATTGGAAATGCTAATCAAGCTTGGATTAGGTAGCCATTACTTTCAATGTCATTACTTGTAGAACTATACAGACTTCTTGAGTAATAGTTATCCGGTGTCTCACCATTCTGGTTGAGAAGAAAGATGAAGGGCAAAATAATAATTTTCATCACTATTATCCACTTAATCTATTTTGTATCTGCCATCGAATCATAAGCTTCTCGATTATTCTTGTGCTCTTCTTCCCTCCTCACAATTTATGTTGTTCTCTTTAATCTCCATTTTATTCAATTGTTTCATTTGTTTTCCTTTAATTGTGAATGCAAGATTAAACACAAGTAAATGACATCATAATTCACATTGTTGGGCCCGTGCATAGCACGGGCAATACTCATCTAGTATTAATAAAACGGACTAATTGCGGTGGCCGTTGCATTTCCTCTTCCCCATGTAGCATTTTATATTTTTATCTTTCTTTACTTATATTTTTTATAATAAAATAATTTTACACACACCATTTGATATTGTATTATTTTATTTGATTTAGCTA
The DNA here is from genome assembly GCA_036250505.1 of Solanum acaule. Classification (NCBI taxonomy): domain Eukaryota; kingdom Viridiplantae; phylum Streptophyta; class Magnoliopsida; order Solanales; family Solanaceae; genus Solanum; species Solanum acaule. Next base: position 1,014 of record JAJOOR010025209.1, on the reverse strand, counting down.
TCTTCCCATTGTTTTCAACAATAAGGATGATGAAGGTTTTAAGTGTTATAGACAATGGCACGAACAATAACCACGTTCGTTAAAGTTCAGAGATAAATTCAATAATTTTACATAGTTTAGAAGTAAATTTGAACCGTTTCAAAATTTTAAGGACGTAATTTAATCCCTTTTCCCATTTGAAAAAGGAGAAGAAAAAGGGTGCCTAAAAGCCTTTAATTTTTTATGACACTGATTTATACCGACAACTAATATTGTCAAATATTGATCATCATGATGTGTATAATCTTAGATTCTTTTTGCCAGTAGAAAAAGAAACACATTTTATTCTTTGGGTGTGTTTGGTATGAAGGAAAATATTTTCTAATTTTCTAATGTTTGGTTGAGTTAAATGTTTTGGAAAATGTTTTTCAAATCAACTTATTTTCCTCAAATGTAAGAAAAATGTTTTCTCTTCAAAATTTAAGGAAAATATTTTTCAAAACTCTCTTCAAACTTCAAATTACATTTTTTTTTGTTGGAAAAATCAATTTATTTTGTTACTACCCTCAAACCAGCCACTAACCCCCCCAAAAAAATAAAAAATAATTTAAAGCTTGTTTTTAACTTCAATTTTTTTACCCCACCCTCACCCCTACCCCCAGCCCCCTACCACCACCACCCCCAAAAATAAATAAATTAAAAGTTGTTTTTAAAAGATATTTGTAATTTCAATTTTTTATTATTTTACCCCCACCCCCTTACCCTCCCCATCAGCCCCTCACCCCTTTCAAAAAAAATAATTAAGTTTCTTTTTAAAATATATTTTCTACTTCAAATTTTTATTTTTTCACCCCTACGTACCCTCGACCCTCCCCCGCCAACCCCTGCCCCCCCAAAAAAAATAGTAATTAAATTTAAAAAAAAAATATTTTCAACTTTAAAATTTTATTTTTTCACCTCGATCACCAACACCCTCCACCCCCCAAAAAAAATTGAGTTTGTTTTTAAAAAATATTTTCAACTTCAAAATTTCAT